>JAGDQP010005704.1:0-44230 GCA_022664845.1 Lepisma saccharinum | reverse complement strand
TATATACAGATGCTTATCAGAATAATGGAAACACCTGAACGAAAGTGCAACTTACCAGATTAATATGGTGTCGGGCCACCTTTCGCCTTCAGAACAGCCTTGATGCGACGTGGGATGGAGGCATAGAGGTCGTGAATGGTAGCAAGTGGAATATTACACCATTCCTCGTGCAGGGCATCGGCCAGTTCTGTGAGAGAGGATGGAGGTGGAAATCGTCGCCGGAGTCGTGTTTCCAAGATGGACCACAGATGTTCAATTATGTTGAGATCTGGGGACTGGGCGGGCCAGGGGAGGTGTTGAACTTCATCCCGATGTTCCTCAAACCACGCTGCAACAACTCCAGCTGTGTGAATGGGTGCATTATCATGCTGGAATATGGCGTCATTGTCCGGGAACAACATCCGGACCATAGGATGCAAGTGGTCTCCTAAAATTGCGACATAATCGTTGGCAGTGATGCGTCCGCGAAGTGTGACCACAGGACCCAATGAAAACCATGATATTGCGGCCCACAGCATCACCGTGCCGCCGCGATGTTTCACAGTTGGGCGGAGACAGTGCAGATCATACGCTTCTTTGGGCGTTCTCCACACATAAACACGGCCCGTGGTTTGGAATAGGGTGAATGGTGACTCATCCGACCATACCACACGTTTCCAGTCGTCAACGGTCCAAGTTGCATGGTCGCGGCACCATTTGCGGCGTGCTAAAGCGTTCTGGTTACTGATGAGAGGTTTGGCCCGTGCAACACGACCCTATAAGTTCATGTCATGTAATTCGCGGCGGACTGTGATTGTCGAAACAGGTTGGGGGACGTGCTGATTGAGTTCCTCCGTCACTTGCGCCGCAGTGGCACGACGGTTCCGCGTGACAATGCGCTTTAATACCCGGCATGCCCTGTCACTGATGCTTTTCTTCCGCCCACTGTTCCGCTTCCCCGATAAGGTTTTCCCGTGTGTTGTGTAGACCGTCATCACCTTCGACACTGTCTCTGGCGACACACCTAACACACTAGCCACTGCCGTCACACTCACTCCACATAACCTCGCACCAACAATTTGCCCTCTTTGAAACTCTGAAAGGTCTCCCATTTTACACTACCTCCGTCTGCTGCAGCCACTGCACACTCCTGTTCCACGACGCCTGACGTAGTATGGAGACCGACCTAACACACCACCACCAGCAGTCCGGCGCTGCGGTCGCCACGACACCACTGCCAACCCATACATCTGACGTGTTGCCAACTACAGGCGTTTCCATTATTCTGATAAGCATCTGTATATATATATATATATATATATATATATATATATAGAGAGAGAGAGAGAGAGAGAGAGAAATGTCTGTAATAATTATTTACAGTGGTATAGTGTTCGGGTGCAGTTCCGAATGTGGTGGTGCCTTCCGCACGCCAGGTTCGATGACCGGCTCCGAGAGTGAAAAATGTAAAGATACATGACCGCACCTGACATTCCCTTCCCTCCACGTTCCAGTGGTCACTAATTTAGGGCGAAATTCGGCAAAGAAATATATGTGAATAAAGCAATATGAATTCGATGTTCGAGGCACCACCAACTACGGAACCGCAGCTACACATGGTTCAATAGCTGGCTAAAGCTACAGGACATAAAGTAAAGTTGATCCATGTAGAAGTCCGCAAATGACACGCATTAAAACCTTTGTCCATAGGTGTACAAAAATTATAGACAGGTACGGCTTCAAGTGCGTTTCGCAAAGAACTGAATTAAGGAAACTTCGAAAATTACGAAATTTTATGTGAAAGTTCGAATACAAAGATAATTACTCACCTCAACCTGAAATTAACTCCATTCTTGTTCTTATTAAAGGTGAACTGACCCTTTTAGGGGGAATTTCTTGAAATATTCCCATCTTAAGTGAATCGGAACTAAATTAGTTTCGTATTTCATGTATTTTCCCCGGAATTTCCTTGGGTCCGCAATGTTAATGTTTACCACACCTTTATTTGTCAGCCGCTGCGTTGCCCAATTTACGTTGGGTACGACAGAGTGAGAGAAAAATAAGTGTGATTCGCACACTTTCGATCTGATCTGTTTACACACGGCGCTTTTATCAAACTGCGCTGTTCCACATTGCTCTGTTTCGACACTGGCGCTGTTGTGGCACACACTGTTACTGCCAACGGTATTTTGTCGCTTGCTCTGTTCTGTGCGGCGCTGTTATGTCGCACTCTGTTTTGGCAACGCTGTTCTGTCATGTAATCAATATTGCCACTTTTACATTCAACTGTCCGGTAAATAGCACTGTCCGATAACTAACACAATTACTCTACTACTACTACTAATAATAATAATAGGCTTACAACATTCAACTACTATTACTACTGCCGAATACAACTACAATGCTTTAAATTATAATCTATTTTGTTTTAACTTAAAAATGGAAACAATGTATTTATTGCATTGTTATAAACAACGAAATTACTGTTTTTTATTAATTATTTCGCGAACAGCCATTTACAGTTAAAATTGATAACTTTTGAAACTGGTCCGGTATCTGTTCATTTGCGAAAAATCATTGCAATCTGTTTGGCCGTTTTGGCGTGATGATAACGCAAACACACTTTCAGTCATTTTTATGTATAGAGATGTCTCACAAATTGTTCACACTGTTAATTGCTGCAAAACTGGTTGGGAAACATTTGCTTGATATTTCGGTAACGCAACAGGCACGTATCCAGAATTTGGTTTTGGGAGGCATCCAAAGGCTTCCAGGGGGGGATCCAAGGTGTGTTTGGGCATGAAATGTATATTAAATTATGTATAATTACGCCCGAAGTCATACTATTCTCCCATAAAACTAGAGTTTTTTTGCTTTGGGGGGGGGGGGGTCAAGACCCCCGGACCCACCTCTAAATACGTCCCTGGGTAACGAACATTTTATTAAAATAAAAAATTTGAATCACAGGAGTACGAATATATCCAATTCGGAACTTTTAAATCACCCGAGAATGGAGGGCATTTTAAGATATTTAGAATAAGAGGGAGGACAAGATGGGAAAAGGAGGACATTGGAGGACGTCTGGTAACCCTGTGTCATGTCATATTGCAAATGTCAGGATGGTATCTTCACATTCTGCCTGACTGACTCCTATCCTCATACTTTCCCCTCCCGTATCCCAGCCTGAACATTACCTGATACCTAAATGCCATAAAAAAAAATTAAAAATATAATGGTAGCAGCATTCAACCCCCAGACCGAGAGCGGGGCTTGGGGAACACATTTTCCTTACTTTTCTTTAATTTTGTATGATATTTAGAGTTTCAGTACCTTTTTGTTATTGGGAGCTCACTGCCTTTTATTTTCGATACTCAATTGCCACCAGTAAGTGCAAGCGTTCCCTTACCTTTTCTAACCCACTTCGATCACTAGTGCTATTGTGTCAATAGTTTTATTTTGTCTAGCTGAAGCGATTGATATACTGTATAGGTAATGTTGCTCAATATACGCCAGTACCGGAAGTAAATTATTTGCTAAAATATTTTTTTAATTGTCTCCATGTTTTTTCATTGCAAGCAAAGAAATTATTTCATTTCTACATTTCATTCACATAATCCTGTTAAATGAACTGTTTGAGAATGATCTATTATTATAATATACAGTATTATATAAAATAACTAATCACAGTAATTGTATAAATAGAACAAAGGTTTATGAACCTACCTTAATTACAAAACTAAAAGTCAACGAACAGGCTTGGAGTTGCTGTTCCTCGTGTAACGACTTGCTTTGCTAGTAATTGCTACTTGCTAGATGTCGCCAGTGTTCGTGACGTCAGAAATGACTCACAGTAATTCGTTACAGTCCCATTATCTGGATAGCTTGTACTAAAACAAACATATTTGCAGGTCACAAGTGGACTGGCAGCATTAATAAAATAATAATAACAGATTTTTTTAAAATTCATTCATGAATTATAACAAGAATCTGAGTATTTCACATAAACTTGACTGTGAATTAAATTTTACATGAAAAGTTTAATTTTAGTTCTAGAGGTAGAAATAAAAAGAGAAATTATCATAGAATTGTTTAACAATAAAACAAAACAGCCTCCGCGGTTCGCAGACTTCAAACTGGAAATTGGGAAACTAGGGTGACCAGAAAGTTGTTGACAAAAAAGGGTATAATACATTTTAAAGGCAAACATACACAAAACATTAAATATATGAGAATGTGGAATTCTGGTAATTGCTACCACTATAAAACTTCGTTGTAAAAAAAACTTGGACAACTCTATTCTGTATGGGTTATTTTAGTCACTTTTGAGTTTTAACTTCGGCCTGTGCATGAGTGCAATGCTTGTTAAGATCCACACACATCCATGCCCTTGGCTGGATTCGAGCCCGTGACCTCGGAACACTGGCCCAACACCTCAGACTATAGGACTACTGCGGTCGGCAAAGCTTTCTTGTCTTAGAATGTCCAATGAATGGCCCTTTCCTTGGCATTTATCACATACTGCTACATTTTATACCTAAATAATTCAAATCTCTTGCGATAAATTTTTTAATCCGAAGCTACTTCAACTTTCTTAATTGATTCGACAATTTTAAGCTGCTACTTTAATTTTTTTCACGTTCTTCCAGCGTACACCATCACCCCCCGCAACGTGCAGAGTTCATTTAATGTTCTTTAAAACGTTACCACATACAACATAAATAACTAGGAAAGTGGATAAATCACCACAGCAATTCAAGCAATATGGTGATATTGACACAATTATTTCGTCGTCCAGTACGCGCACAATTTTTCGCATTATATTAGATAACGTTTAGCTTTCAACTACGCTTTTGTACAATCTATTCGGAATTAAGAAAACAGAAAACTTCCATGAAACATACGTTAAGTTTTAAAAATAAGGAAAAGTGTATAATTGGAGGTATTATCTGATAGAAAAGATTATAGAGTATCTGAAACTCGAAACAGTATAATACTCTTAAAAAGAGTATGATGGTCATCGTAGGAAAACCAGTTTCAGCCATACTTGTGAAGGTTTTCGATGTTTTTCTTCAGTCTCACACGGCGAATGTCGTGTTGGTTCCTCAACCGACGCTTTGCCCGCTTCATTCATAATCAATGTCTCCAGAAGATTTATTTTTGGGACGTCGTCCTTAAAAAATGTGTAGTTCTATTTGTTTACCTATGGATTTTGTGTAGAGCTATTCTATTAAACTGAGAAATATGTTATAATGTTGAATTAGAACTTTAAATAAAGACCGAAGTAAACTTGTAAGTTTCCAAGCATGGGACCTACAGTTTACGTTCAAGTGGGCTTCTGAACACTCCGTTCAACCTACCTAATAAAGAAAAATTATGAAAATTAAACTCCTCTTCAAGTGTGTGGATAGGAAAGTACTTCATATGCATAAAAAGTCACAGTTAAAAATTATTTAGCCCCTGAGGAGCAAAAAATACAAATGAAAATAATTTAGCGTGAGCTATTATAGGCGTATAATAAGATGGATAATGAGAAAAAAACAGTAAGAAGAAAAAACTGTTTAAAAGTGTAAGAAAAATGTCTGGATTAGTGTTCCGTTACTGCTTAAATATATTTAAAATGTGTACCAAGAGAAAATGTGGTATAAATGTGTATTAATGTGTTCTCAATTAATTAACATTTCAAAACGGAACACATTCGAACACTTTCACAGTACTTTATTACAGAATTAGTACACTTTTTAAACATTTTATAGTTTTCAATAGTGCCCTAAAAGTGTAAGAAAGTGCGTATTTTTTTACAGTGTGTAGCCGACTCCGATAGCCTTCTTTAACATTCGGCAAGCATTTTGAAGGCTTTTGGTTTTCAGACTATGGCATGGATATTTGTGGATTACAGAAACTTAATAACTAATAACTAGGGTCATGAATGGCCGAAGTTACCATAATTGTGAAATAAAGTACAAAATTTACCGATATTTTTACTAAAGTGTAAAAAAGAAACAGCACTACTTCTTTTCTCTTAAATATGCTATTTGAGTCATCCTAATAATTTTATGTAACAGTGCATAGATGTCGAGTGTACATTCGAAGATGACTTCAGGAGAAATGATGATTATGCTCTTCATAGCATCAATAGACAGAGTTTATTTGGATGATTATAATTGTCTATGTACAAAGTCGTGATGATTGATCCGAACAATGATGAAAACCTAGTCTACACGTCTCACGGGGAGAGACGTAAACTACTTCCCAAGGTTTGTGATGTATAACAGACGTATTTAATTATAAGTCAATTTCAGATACCTTCTCTTTGTTTATCTTTTTCAACTTGTTTTATGAGTCAGATGAATGAATTCATCTAGTGTCTAGTTTTTTGTTGTAATTAAGGAAGCACTTTTTATTGCTATTTTCAAAATAAAAGTTGTGACAGTTTGTTTCCAACTTAATGTTTGTAATTGGTAGGTCAGAGAGAAACAGGAACAGAGAAACATCATTGTGTAAGTGTATGTCTGTGGAAATATGTGTATGTGTGTGTGTGTCAGGAACAGACACACATACGCATTCACAGAGAGAGGGTGAGTGAGAAAGAGGAAGACAAACAGAAAGAGAGAGAGGAAAACAGAATGATGGAGACAAACACTACACGGCAGCTATTAATCTTCCTAACCAGAAAAGCCACTGTGGGACCTTAATTTGAAGCTAATATAAATTATACAGTTGAACAAGTTGCTCATTGGAAATTGCCTGAAATAAAAGCAGAACGGTTCGTGCTACGCTCCAGCTAATGTCGATTAAATAATTGTGATAAAATGTGCGTTGTTTTGCCATTTCCGGCGTTTGAGTGGCCGTAGCGAATACATAGCAATTTAATTCATTATATTTGCGTATCCGTAGCCCTAAGGTAAGAAGTGAAGCAGAATAAGAACATATTAAAAATACAGGGAGAGAAGGTAGTGGTGTCCAGTTTTCTTAGTTGTTAGTTACGCATGGGAGTAAATGGAACAGTTAGACCTTAAAATGCATATTAAGGGAAATCACCTATATTGCACATACCCCGTTCTTTTCCTATGCATTTCATATTGCTCTTAGCTATCACATGAAGGTGACTTTCTATTATTCGTCGCGTAACAGAAATTTCAGTGACATCTAACTCGGAAAATACCAATAGAACCCCATTACTAATAATATATTAATGAATTTATGCATTCGATTCATATCCACTTTATATTTAGTATATAATAGAGCTAAAACCGGGTCACTTTTGTGACCCAAATATAGGTGACCCGAAACCTAGCCTGATTTTAAAACGAATAATTTGGGACCGGGTCTTGACCGAAATCACCAGAGTGTGTTAACATGGCGACGCGATGATCGAATCTTGACCCAATTGACCCGGTGGCAAAATCTCTATCGGTGATCGGTCTTGTTCCTGTTAGATTTTTTTTTTCTGGGTGCCGTTTTTAGTTACTTGGACTTGAGCCCGTCATCATTAAATGAATGTAATGGCTACTTGGTAAAATCAACAAACATCCATGGCCTAGGCGTGATTCGAACGCACGTTCTTGGAGACGCTGCCCTAACGAATCAGATCATACAACTGCATCGATCAACTCCTGTGATTAGAATTAATCCATATTATAATATGTGAGATTCCTTGAGAAGTGAGCTGTGTACGAGAACTTAAAATTTTATAGTTTTAAAAGATATTAATGCTTTTATTCTATTTAATACTTCAAACATAATATTCTTTCAGAATAGCCTTTCCGAGGGCCATATTTGCCCATCTTCGGCGGCATGTATGTTCTTTCGGAGGGCATGAGACTATTTCCATATGATATTACTATTGTTAGGAAATTTCTGGCGTCGTATTTTTTCTTTTCTGGGGAGTAACATCCCTGCTCCCGGTCACCGACCACAGGTAGAAAGACTATTCAAACGTAATAGTGTATGATAAGGAAAGAATGAAATCTCATCTTCGCTCTCCGGATCACCGGGTAAAAATCAGGTCATCGGGTCAGATCTGTTTCCCAGTATGGACCCGGTTCAAAAATTTACCCGAATGACCTGATTGACCCGGTGAACCGTTTCAACTCTGAATTATATACCATATACATTTTTTTCACATTTAGCTTTCTCAAAAGTATTTTCCCCTTTCTAAATTCTAATTTATATTATCTGTCCTTTTTCTTCGTGACATTTTCTAAAGTTATTGTTTTTCACTAATTTCAGTTTACAATAGTAGTTTATGAAGTTAATATGCATCTTTCGATATTGGAGGGATTTTTGTATAAGGCATTTAGACAACTTTGCCTGAGCCCGAGTGGATGATGTTGGGTGAATTAGTTGAATGAAGAAGGAGGAAGTAAACGGGAAAACCCAGATGACGCCGCCCCACCCACCAACACACACGGGACTCACCACACACGGTGACTGTCCACCAGAAAGCCCACATTTTAAAAATGTATTTTACTGATCAACTGATATTCCTCGATTTCCTCTGTCTTGACTGATACCATTAGAACTAACAAGTGGACTAACAAGTAATACTATTTCAAGTGGACATTGCGTTCGGAATTTCCCTGGCACAACGGTGAACAGAACAGTGAACACTTAATTAGTAGCAACCTGTAAAAATTTTAAATTTTATGTATGGCATTTTTGGTGAATGTAAAACACGTTTCTAGAAACGCATCCAGTTTTATTTTCTTTCAGCTTACTGCTAAATGCATACACATAATTTTGGTCGTCCGAGCCGGACAATATTGGGACAATTTACGTTGCAAGAACCGTCTTTTGTGAATTGTGTATGCATGTTGTGTTTACTTGTTGTGTTTATAATGGAAATTCTGCAAGCCAAAGACGTGTTTTAAAATCTGTAACGTGCGCGGAAAAATCCGTACAAAGTTTGATTGCTACATCTGATGTTAGTACAAACCAAGTGCATATAGTGCATTCTGTTAGTCGTTTGATAGTTCATATTTCGATACCAGCATGAAATTTTGTACAAACTATCTCCAGCATGACCTTGTTTAGAATCCATCGAGACACAACTTGTATCCCCCACCCTTTTCCTGGGGGCTATGGCCATGACGAAGTTTTTTCATTTTCTTTCAACTAATGGTAAATTTTAATTTTAGAAAACCTTAAGGCATATAGAGTACCGGTACTTAAAATTATTCAGAAAGGTCATAGCTATGGTATTAGGACCCTTTGTGGTGTACCTAACAAAAAGGGACCTTATAACCCCGCTAGGTCCGTCCATCTGTCTGTTTGTACGTGCCCAAAAATAAATCTCAGTAACCACAAAGTTTAGAGAGGGAGTTGACGTGCCATTGAAAAGCTCTTGACTATGAAGCTATGCTAGTTCATAGTCGTGAAACAGTGTTAATTTGTGCAGTATGACAGTTTTGCCAACCCACTTTTAAAATTCAGTTTTTCAACTTGTTTGTATAGCCGTACACATATCCTCACCAAATTTTGCATATTATTCGACACAATTGTAAAAATACTTTGGACGTTCTCCTATCCAAGTACTTCAGTTGTCAGTGTTGCCAAGCTATTTTATAAAAATTAATGTTAGTGTGCCTAAGATGATATCAAGAGACTTCCCTGGTGTGTATGCATGTAACAGTAATCTGAAATGAACTAGAATTGGAGGCGTTTCGCGAAACGTATATTAGTATTTCACGCTTAACATTCACGAAAAACTGCAACACAAAACAATTTTAAAGTTCTCACAGACTACTACGTCACTGTACACTGTTCTCTGATCACTGTTCTGCCAGAAACATTTCTTCTCAGAACTGACTGAATACACCGACTGAATATACTGCCCACCTGAAATATTACCAATATTTCAAAAACATTATGAAACAAGGCAAACACTATAGATATTTTTTTAAATATGAACTCTCAATGAAACTGATAAGGTATAAACATACACACAAACGATATTACTCTGAGTCTATAGCAAGCGAGATACCATTGTAATTGGCCTCTTGTATTCACCATTCTTTGTTTTCACTGTCACTTCTCGAACCAAGTTATCACGTCCAGGGCGAGTAACACTGATTCTTCCGAGTCTCCATTTCAAATGTGGAAGATGCTCTTCTTTGAGTAAACTTAAGTCTCCACCCTTCAAACTATCCTTCATGGTCCATCATTTTGGACGTTGCTGCAAACTGGAGAGATATTCTGACGACCATCGTTTCCAAAGTGTCAGTATACTTGCGGAACTAGCTGCCACCTGGATAATCGATTCATCTTTGTATCCGTAAAATCTGGATCAGGAGCCATTAGCAACGGTTCTCCTATTAATAAATGTCCTGGAGTAAGACACGACAAATCGCTTGGATCAGTAGATAAGGCAATTGAGTAAAGGCACGCCTCGATCTGACAAAGCGCGGTTGCAATTTCTTTAAAGTTCAACGGAATGTTACCTATTATCCTATGTAAATGTTATTTTACGGACTTTACTCCAGCTTCCCACAAGCCACCCAGTGCGGTGCAAACGGTGGGTTATAATGCCATTTGATGCCTTGAAAACTAAGATAGTCGTTAACTACTTCGTTATGGGGTCCTAGACTTGGTTACCTTCATAAAATTCTTAAGATCTTTGTCACAAGGTAAGCCATAAATGATTTGTTACCTCTATTTCTAAGAAGTTGAAGCCATTGGCAGTGTTGTACCGTTGCATAACACCAAGCTCATTCTTAAATTATTTGATTTTTATTTCAGTCACTCTAAAATATAGAATATGTAATAGTATTCTATCCCTCGGTATTCAAAAAATTAGAGAAAGAGAAGAGAAAAAAATGCTTCACAAATTCACAGTCTAATCTTGAGTGTGCAATTTTCCCGCAGGTCTATGAACGCCTAACCCACTACATTGGCTCTCGCCAAGATTCGTAAAGGGGATTCCCCTTTACGAATCTTGGGCTCCCGCGTCGCTGGATGTTAGAATAGCATGTCCTATGTTAAGTACCATTGGCAGAAAGTTGTTACAGCCTTAAAGTCACTCATCATGTTTTCTACTCTTTTTCTCTCCTCTTTAGCTTCCCATTCCATCCACTCGTGGAGCGCATCGTAAGTCTGCTACTGGCCTTCATTTACTCGCAGTCTCTACTCTCTCTGTGTGTGTGTGAGAGAGAGAGAGAGCGAAGGAGAGCGTGTATATGTGCGTGTGTGTATGTACTTATATGTGTTTCTGCCTTTGAATGTTACCACAGAATGCTCAATGCTGACATTCCTGCTCTACGTAACGAAACTGGAGTGACTGCTTAGTTCGAAAGATAGCCGCCAGAGCTAATATTTAAACTCGTATGTCCGCTTCCAGTCTAATCCAATGTGGACCAATCTTTCAGTTCTAACTCAATTTAATACGCTTCTTGTCGACGTGCGGCCCGTTTTTTATTTAAGTTTTAATTCCTGAGTTGTTCATATAATAGTATACCGTACTCTGCATGCAATGGAAAATACTGCCAATATTTACGTTTTTTGCAAGAATTAAGACATAAATAAAAACGGGCCACACAGCGATATCGAGCGTAAAAAGCTGAGTTAGAACTGAAAATTTGATTCATGTTGGTTTAGACTGGAAGTGGACAAACCATATTATTAACATAAAAAGGATAATATTCAATGGATGAATAAGATAGTGAAGATGCAGGAAGAGAAAATTCAAACATAATCCATTATGAGAAGCAAAGGAAGTATGCGATGTGATTATATGCGAAGCAAAATCCCGCTTTACATCACATGGCACGTTATGGCCACCACGCTATTTACTTTATAGAAATTTCCGAGTTACTTTTGGAAATTTCCAAAACAAACTCTTAGAAATTATGTTCAACTTACACATTCAATTCACAAAGCTCTGTCTTCACGAACTCTCTTTTTAATCCACTAGGCAGAATTACAATATCAGAAGCTGTGGGCTTATTCGACTTTATAATTCAAAATAGCTTGGAGTAAACTTTTAGTGAATCTTCAAGGTTTCTAAAACTAGTATTAACAATACCAATAACATTCAAATACATTTCTACCAACGAAAAATTGTGACAAACTATCAAATTATATTCTCAATATTATAGCTAGGCCTAAGACATTTTGTAATGGTGAAGTTTCAGCCCCCAAGTTTCACTAAGTTCGATTGCGTTAGATCAAACTTTACTAGGTTCAGTTGTGTCACGTTAGGTCGGACTAAATAAGTACAGATTAAGTTGGCAGTCTGTAGCTTCGAAACGCAGCGGAATTCCCACGACTGTGACTAAAATTCCTTTCCTTTTTTTCATTTTCTTGCACTACCATCCCTAGATATTTGTTGGTGCCTTACGTTACCACAATATAGGGTTTATTTACCGAATAAAAGTTGCCAAAGAAATGTTCCAATATTACTTTTTCTCTAGATAGTTCAACATTTTGCATGTACCACAAAGATGTACAAATACTCACCGAATCAACATATTCTCCTATTGAGAAGTACTCAACAAGAAACAACGCCAGTGTCTTCACTAGTTTTTTCATAGTGCAAATAGCTTAGGTATCTACGAGTAGCCCCATTTCATACATCAACTAAAATATTTTTTTAGTATTTATTATTTTATTAGGCATAAAGACAATACAGAACATATCCAAATGATGTCGCCCAATACATTGTCATGATGACGTTACAATTTTTGTTAACATTAATAATTACAGTTGCATTGGCAAACATTTGAAACAAGAAGAAAATATTACATAAAATCACACATTAAAATATCTTTGCTATCTACATAATTGTCTATATTGGTAGTGTCCAGTGATGTTAATAATTTATACCAAATTACAACATATATACATAAATTTAAAATTGTACATCATATTCACCAAATTAAGTGTCAATTATTTCAATCCAAATTGTCACTTAATATGATTTGTCATACTGTAATGTGTGTTGTCTTATCCAGCAATTTACTTACCATTTTAAGACATCACCAAAAATTCTCGTTATCAAGAATATGGACGTAGAGGATAACAGAATTTTAGTATGAAGCATATTGTCTATTAGCAATATCCTCATCATATATTCCTTGGAATAATTGATGAGGATATTGCTAATAGACAATATGCTTCATACTAAAATTCTGTTATCCTCTACGTCCATATTCTTGATAACGAGAATATGGACGTAGAGGATAACAGAATTTTAGTATGAAGCATATTGTCTATTAGCAATATCCTCATCATATATTCCTTGGAATAATTGATCACTTATTAACCAATTACCTGGTATAAAAGTCTCCTTAAGTAGGCCTCTCTGGTAACACCTAAAGAAAATACTCAACCTCGATGTTACAAATAAAGGGTATCCTGAAGTTTAAATTCAAAGGAAAACATTCGAAATATTTTGAAAATTTAAATAAAACTTTTATTTCTTAAATTTCTTTCTTTTCGTAAATATTAGAAAATCATAAAATATGACACTTACGTTCCTGGGTAATATTTATAACCCAAGGAGAAAAACAATTGTGAAGGAATAATTCATTCATTAACAAAATAACCTGTTAAAATATTCACCTCATTTCTGAAGAAGAGTGATTATACAAACAAGGAAAATTTAACTAACCAAAACAAGCAATTTTCTATAATCAAATCAAAGAAATAACTTTAAAATACATACCTTGTCATTAGACAAAATTTTCGAGACTTTCCTTTTCGTTTGCTTATCCTTCATTTAATCAGTAAACCATCATAACCCATTCTAATAAAATTTTATTACACAAAATTTTATTCGTTCCAGAATTTAAAGAATACGACCTCTTTCTCAAAGGATACTGCAGGTTTTCACTAAGTAGGTTGGTATTTTAGTATTTCAAAAAGGACAATGAGTCACAGAAAATTCACTGTTATTTTTCCTGAACAATTTAACCTTAAGGATTTTCCCCTCACTATCCTCATTTCACTCTTTTCCAATTATTCTTGTTAACCAGGAATTACCGTTCCTCAAATTCATGAAAATGGATTCGTGTGTACATTCACAATAAAACGTTATTTCTATTCATACACAAAATCTCCTGTTAGAAATCAGTAACGACCAACAATTCACCACTTCCAGAAATTTAGGATTTCGCTTCCATATGGAAATTACACAATCCCTGTATTCTTTAACTTTCGTTGGAAAACTTAACACAGAGTCCTCTCATACCAATAAAATCAAACAAACTGGCACATAAACCAAGGAATGGCTTGTGCCCCCTTCCACCTCCTGTCTCGATTTCAAGCACCAATCACAAGGTTACATTTAAACCAATTAGAACCTTTTCAAATCAGATCTTTAACAAAACTCTTCATGATATCGTAAGTTTTCGCACTGGATTTCTATAAGGAGTCATCCTATCAAGGATGTACATAGAAAGGTATTTTCGGTAGCCATTTTTCTCCCAACATAATTTTGAATCTGAAAAATACACTACAATACATCACAGCATATACACATAAATTTCAACATCATGCACCTAATTGATGCAAAATTCATTAACTAATGCGATCAAGTTTGTCATCTAATTTGATTATAATTTTTTATTATGTCTGATAATTTATCATGAAATATATCCACTCTGTCGTTTATTTTATTGACTATTATGGCATTCCTCTGAATTGGAGACAACACATGTTTGACTGGTAAAAAGGGATAATAATGTCTGGTTCTGTATTCAGGCACTTTTATAGAGATCAAGTCGATCATATTATGCGCGCCATGCAGTATAGAGTGAAAAAAAATTATCATCTGAAATCGTCCTACGGTCTCTAAGCTTCAATAAACCTAGTTCTTTAGTTAGCTGATCGTTGGTGTAACATTGATATACGTGCTTAAATTTCCAACGTATCCAAGCCACAAAAACATTTTGAACATCCTTTACTTTATTAATTAGAATTTTCTTGTTAGTGTTATTCCATATAACACTTGCATATTCCAGATAACACCTTACCAAAGCTAAATAGAGTATTTTGCATATATTTATATTGTTAAAGTCTCTAGAGATTTATTTGGCTAAAATCAGATTTCTACGTGCTTTTGAAACTATTACCTCTATATGTTTAGCTTGTTATCTATATAAACACCAAGGTCTTTTACCTCTGATTTCATATTTATTGGTTGATTATTTATGATATAGGAAAATGTAGAGATATTTGTTTTCCTAGATATACTCATACCGAGTTTTCCGTCAAGGTTCAAAGGCATAAAATTTTGTTTGGACCATGAAAGTACTTTATTTAAGTCATTTTGTAATATAAGATGATCACTTTCGAGAAGTTTAACGTCATCCGCAAGTAGTAGTGTTTCAGAATCGAAGCATTGTGGTAGATCATTTATAAAGATAAGAAACAACAGTGCTCCCAAATTAGATCCCTGCGGAAAACCACAAGTAATATTGTTAAAAGAAGACAATACACCACTGTATCTAACTTTACATTTTCTTTCAGAAATATAAGATTGCAACCAAGTAATTAGCTGGTTAGAAAGATTGAAATTTTTCAACTTTTTAAAGAGCAACCAATCTGGTATCTTGTCAAAGGAATTCTAAAAGTCTAAATAAACCACATCCAACTGGCCTCTCTACTGAACCAATAGGCCAGTTTTGGTCATCATAGTTGTCAAATTGGTGGTAGTTGAACATTCTTGTACAAAACCAAATTGTGATTCAGAAATCGAATTTTGAACACCACTAGTCCACTATACACTAATTTATAAACATTTTTTTTTGAAAATTTTAGGAATAAGACCAATTATTGAAATGGGTCCATAATCTTCCAATCTATTTCCATCTTTTTTAGAAATAGGACATACTAAGGAAATTTTTTCAAATTTTCGGAAAGATACCTACTGTCATACTCCAATTAAATAATGATGCAAAAACAGGAACAATTATTTCAGTTATTCCTTTCATTATAAATATGGGTATTTCATCTAATCCCAAAGAATTTCTGGCTCGTAAGGATTTAATTGCATTGAATACATCATTAACAGTAATTACTGTAATGCTAGTGTTATTGAAATTTAAATTCACATTGTAATTTTGTTCACAATTAACTTTATCATTATTATTTTGTGTGGTTGGTAAATAGATTCAAATAATTTAGCAAAACAATTTGCTAATTTATCTTTATCATTAATATCTGGTGTAGTAAAAAGTGATCCATTATTTTTGCATGACATTGAAGGCTTGACTTACCATAGTTAGAATGATCCGATTTAGGTCACATATGCGCCGCTTTGTTCGATAACGTGTTGCCATTTGGAAGGTAATATCATGATGCCTCTCTCATAGAAGCCCTTGTCCCTATTGGCAAAAAATTGAGACAGCCGATTTTCACAAGCCTCTCTTGAAGCGAATTTTTCACCAGCAAACGTGTTCGCCATGGAGAGGAACAGATGGTAATCACTCGGTGCTAGGTCCGGACTATAATATGGATGCATAAGAACCTCCAACCAAGCTCCCGGAGCTTCTGGCGAGTCACTATCGATGTGTGTGGCCTGGCGTAGTCCTGGTGGAACACAATGCCTCTCCTATTGGCCAAAGCTGGGCGCTTCTGGGCGATTGCTGCCTTCAGACGGTCCAATTGTTGACAGTATAGTTCCGAGTTAAGGGTTTGGCCGTAGGGGAGCAGCTCATAGTAGATAATTCCCTGCCAATCCCACCAAACACACAGCAAAACCTTCCTGGCCGTCAATCCTGGCTTGGGCACCGTTTGCGCCGGCGCACCGCGCTTCGACCACGACCGTTTTCGCGTGACGTTGTCGTAAGTGATCCACTTTTCATCACCAGTCACCAACCGCTTCAGAAATGGGTCGCTTTTGTTGCGATTCAGCAGCGATTCGCAGATGGAAATTCGGTCCATGAGGTTTTTTTGCGTTAACTCGTGTGGCACCCATACATCAAGCTTCTTTGTGTATCCAGCCTTATGCAAATGGTTCCACACGGTTTTTTGTGCAATGTTTAGCTCTTGGCCAATCGAAACAGTGCTTACATGACGGTCGGACGCGACAATGTCCATGATTTTATCGACATTTTCGACACTTGGCCTTCCAGTGCGTGGTACATCTTTGACGTCAAAATTACCGGAACGGAATCGACGAAACCAAAATTGCGCGTGATTGGCTGTTACAGTATCAGGACCATAAACACTATTCACATTTGCAGCCGCCTGGCTTGCGTTTTCGCCTTTATCGAAGAAAAACTGTAAAATATAGCGTATTTTCTCTTTGCTAGTGTCCATTTTGACGCGCGCTCACACAACACTGAGTCAACTCATCACAACTATCTGAACAGTGTTTGTAGTACGCAATCTCATCGTTTGAACGCCATCTCGTTGAACCCGATCGGACTTATACAACGCGAGATACAGATCACTGAAGCCATCTATTGGCAAAATAATGGATTACTTTTTACTACACCAGATATATTCATCTTTAATTAATATTCCATCTAAGATGTTATATGTTTTTGTAAACTTACCTAAATATTTCCGAAACTTTTTGTATCACTTTTTAACTCATGCGGGATTTTATCCAAATATTTCTGTTTATCACGTTTAATTAGAGACTTGGATTGCTTTAGCAAAAAGGAAACTATAGTATAATAGTTAACACCTTTTGTTTGTTTTTATTGCTTATGATATTTTACTTTTCTTTGCATAACCTTAATTAATTCCATTGAAAACCAAGATCGATACCTAGATTTAAACTTTTTTACCCTTGGATTATTGTCCATAATGGCGTTACGTAACCTTTTCAACATTTGTTGCTACTTCCTCAATATTAGATCCTAATATTATATTAGTCCAATCAGTATTTTTAATTTGCTGATACAAATTATAATAACTACCTTTATGGTATTGTAATTTAAAATAAGTTCTTGTGTCATCCAATACCTTTGAATAACAAATTACAATTTCGATAGGGTCATGGTGTTTATCAGGTTTCACCATAGGAACGATTGATTCATTTCCAGAAATGTAAAAATTACTTAAAGTTAAATTACGATCAGTACAATTTGCAGATTTGTATCGTCTAAAAATCAAACAAATGTCTTGCTCTAATTTTGGAAAAGTGATGAATATCATCTTTGAACTCCCTTTCTTTCTAATTAACTTTTGATATATTAAAATCGCCTACTATTAAAATGTCATATTGATGACTATCTATTGTTTGTGTTACTGATTCAAAAACAACTTTATATTATTCAATAACAGAATTGGGCTCAAAACACACACAAGATATAAGGATATTTCTGTTTTTGTTGCGTTTAACTTCGACCCAAATACATTCTTCAATAGTTTCTAAATCAGTACTTCTTATTACTGAAATATAATTTCTGGCTGCAATTAGAGCACCTCCACCACGGTCGTTATCACTATTAATAGAATTTCTGTCAGTGTTATGTATTGTACCAGGTGTATGCATAAGTTCTTGCCGGTTTTTTTTTGGTAAAGAAAACACGTAATTTTCAACGGCAATGAATTTTGTTTGATTCAAAATATTGGCTATTGGCTTCTGCACATTTCGCCCATCTTTCAGGTAATTGATGCATACCATGCCAGAAAAACTGCTTGTCTTTTGCGGCAAACCATTCGTCGAGACATTTTCCAACGTCTTCGAAATTGCTGAAGTGCTGCTCTGCGAGCGCGTGGCCCATTGATGCGAAGAGGTTACAGTCAGATGGCACCAGGTTTGGGGAGTACGGCGGGTGCGGAAGGATGTCCCATCCAATCGATTTCAAGGTGTCTTTCACTGTTTTTGATGTGTGAGACGGCGCATCGTCGTGTAACACAATCACTTTGCCATGTCTTCGGGCCCATTCTGGTCGTCTTTCGATCAATGCGTGTTTTAAATTAATCATTTGTTGGCGATAGCGTTGTGCATTAACGGTTTCGCCGGGCTTCAAGAGTTCATAATACACAATACCGCTCTGGTCCCACCAGACACAAAGCATGGTCTTCTTGCCGAAGCGATTTGGCCTTGGTGTTGAAGGACCGGCTTCGCCAGGTGAAAGCCACGATTTTTTTCCGCTTCAGGTTTTGAAAATAAATACATTTTTCGTCACCCGTCACAATTCGATACAAAAAGGATTTTCTTTCGTGGCGTTGAAGCAGCATTTCACAAGTGACTTTGCGATTTTCCATTTGACTTTCATTCAGATCGTGTGGGACCCATTTACCCAGTTTATTGATCTTCCCCTTTGCTCGTAAACGTCTGCTGATTGTTTCTTGTGACACATTTAATGCTTTTGCCAATTGATGTTGAGTTTGAGTTGGGTCATCCTCCAATAACACCTGCAATTGCTCGTTTTCGCACTTTTGTGGTCTACCATAGCGGGCACTGTCTTTCACATTGAAACACCTTTTAAACTGTCGAAACCGTCTCACATGTTCTAATCGATGGAGCGTGTTCACCATATGTTTTTACCAGCACACGATGACTTTCAACAGCCTTTTTCTTTTGATTAAATAAGAAAAGTAATCTTAGGTAAACCGGAAACTACTTATGCATACACCTGCTATAGGATTTAGGAAAATAGTCAATGTTGTTCTGTAAGTCTGAAAACCAAATTCCACTCACTAAAATGATTTCGTACAAAGAGTCAGATATCGACGAAAAAAATTCATCACTCTTTATTTAAAGTCCTCGAACATTTTTATGCTACAGTTTTAAACTACCCATCACTTTGTATTGTCCGCATCTTCAGAATTCTCTAAGCTTGATATGTTCTTTAATTTACCATAAAATGGGTCTATCATGATTCCACTTGGCCAAATCTCAGGGTTGTTTATTACTTGAAAATCAGTTTCGTTAACCTCTACATGAAATGATGAATAGATATCATATTTAGTTTTAAGTTTGAAAATTTTATACAGCTAATATGATGTTCCTTTACTATAGTTTTCAGCGTTTCTTCACTCATATTAGGACCAAATCTGGTAACAAATAGAGCTTTTCTTCTATGTGTTACCAATTCAGTTTTTGATCGGTTCCTGCCACAAGCTAGTTTTCTATGTTTTTTCTCTGTTATAGTTGATACACCATTTGCAGTCTGTCTTTTTTGAATATTATTGTTCACATTCTTCATCTTCCTAGACACCACTTCTGTCCAACTGACTTGATCATGTTGATTTTGGTCTTCTTGTTTGGAACATCTAGGTCAATCATTAAAGGTTGATGTTCTTTTCGAAATTCAATTACTTCCGATAGTTTATTTTCAAGATTGTCTTTGTTTACCTTATTGCTTTTACTTACATTGTTAATACATTTAAAATTTTCATTTTTTTACAAGCAGTTCTCTTAATGTGGAATTTTCTAATTTCAGCAAATATAATTCTTGTCTCATGGCTTTACATTCATTCAACACTAAGTCAAGTTTACCTAACCCATTTTGCATCATTTGGTATAATTTTGAGCTAGATTTATTTTGAAGTGATATTAGATTTTTGTCAATTAGATGTATATCATCTTGTCTTGTAGTATTCATCATTGTCTTTCCGTCAGTAGAGTTAAGTGAACTTGTTGACGTTGTCTATCCGTCAGGCTTAAACTTATTTTGACAACTTTCACATTTGTAAGAGGATTTCTGGAGCACATTATTTCCTCATTACTATATTCCAAACATATAGTATGATATTTGAATAAACAAGTGTTACATTTAATTGCTTTTTGTCTCCCATATATAGGTTCATTACAAACAGGATAATTGTCAGAATTAGGTGCCATTTTTTAGATTTAACAATCTGTAGTCTACAAGTCCAAAATACAGAATGTGTATAAATGTACATACATGAATTAAAATAGTATACAGCCTTAAGAATACAAGCACAATTATGTTAATATAAATGAAGTAAAAGAGAAAATATATGTTGTCTACAGTAATTTGTCTACGTTGCTTACGCATGTCATCAGAGTTGACGATTCTGAAGCTTCACTTTTATTGCAAATCAAGTCAGATGAAAATGTAAAAAGAGAGAGAGAGAGAGAGAGAGAGAGTGAGGAGAGAGTTTTCCTGGTCAATGAGTTGTAGAAATAGCTCGGGAATCGCATACAATTATATTTCCGAGGTGAGTGAATTGTTATTAACATCCTAAACGAGCTGGTGAGCTTCTAAGAACGAGACCCGGAGTTTTTGCTTGTGTTCCGAACCCATAACTACCCGCACAGAAAGCAGGAGTGCTAACTTCTCGACCACATAATATAACCATTAAAAATTGTTAAAAATAAATTAGTTTCCAAAATTGTAAAACTCGAATATGCAGTTTTTCTGACAAACCCACTTTAATTTAATCATTAATTCAGCAGTAATGTAAATTAATTTTAAAATGATAGTAAGTTATAGCAATATTATTTGTATTCAGAAAATTAGAGAAGACAACCTAGAATTTACATTCATAACATTTATATATTTTGAGTTGCCCCACATACTTCCTAGGGAGAGGCAAGTCAGAAGTGGAGCGTTTAGTGAAAATTCAGAATAATGAAATACGTCTTTCAGCTGTTTCTCATACTGATATTCGTCCCGAAAATAGAGTGGTACAAGATTTAATGGACACTCTGTATAATAAAACTTAATAACGACCCAATTAACTCAGTATACCATACGAAAATCTACGGTAAAATAATAAATGACGTTCTTTGTATTTCCCATAAATATACAGCATAACGATCCCTTGATTAAAATGTCAAAACTCACGAACGCAAACGATAGTTTTTTGAGAGGGGATGCAGTGGATTGGCATCTTCCTTGTTCAAAGAAAGGAATTAACAATCCCTCTAGTTGGATGAAAGGAAATAAATCATCCCATTACCGCTATACCTCAAATGCAGGCTTGAAAGATCAAATTAAATTCGTAGATAATGTGTAGCTTTTAAGTTCATATTATTGTCTACCTTCTAGATCTCCCAGTACAAAGGCAACCTTTGCACCCAGCTGTGCTGTATCACACACACACAGAGTCACCATTCAGTAGACCGATGATTAGAGTGTAATAGTTTTCTACTTAAACTTGCACATTATCTGGTTTTCGCGGGAAAATTTCGCTCACAAAAAGACTACTGATTCCAAACTTAACAAAACACTCAGTTTATGCTTAGATAAGAAGTGGTGACTATATAAACCTTTTAAAACAAATTTTCTTTCAGAACTCCATAAATTTAACCAATAAATAAATTAATATTTTTTCGCTTTTTACAATTAACGATAAACATTCGTGAAGCCACGGCGGTTCAGCGGTAGAGCGCTCACCTCTGTTGCGTGGAGTCCACGGCCTGTGTCACTTGGGATCTGGGTTCTGCCGTTTCCTCCTACTTTCTTCATTGCACCATTTCTCCCGTCATTAACTTCCTACTCGAGGTCATTTCGTGGTGAATTAAATTTATTTGAAGCCGTTAGATATCTTTGGTTCAAGGCAAGATGGATTAGGTAGAGGATCTGGAAGGTATGGGCTTGGGCCGTACTTAAGGTGCTCTATCGGCATTCGCCTGGTGAAATTGAGGGGAACTCTTGAAAACCTCAATCAGGATAGTCGGTAGCGGGGTTCGAAACCGTGTTCCAATCCACTGCTGACTGAAAGTCCGCAACGTTATCGCCTGGACCACGAGAGTTGAGTATTGATCCGCGGTGCCTGCATCCTTACTGAGGTTTTTTCTGGTATCCATCTGCCACGTCAGATAAGAAAAACCTTCAAATTTAGGTTCATAGTCCTGATTTATCTGCCCGTATTTAACGTTATAATACTGCAACCTCACTATGTGGTATTTTTGCACTGTGTGCAGTTAGGTCACATACTCTACATCCTAAAGAAAAGCAACTGTAGAATCTAGTTTCAAATTTGAGTTTAAATGCCTTCAATTCAATTTATTTATGGGCTTTAGGTATCTCAGGTTCAAGCCGGGATAGAGAGGAGGAAAGGATGTTTGAAGTAGCCGGTTAAGGCCTAGTTAGGAGGTACCACCCCAGGTAGCATTTGATTGATATGACTGAGGAAAATCCTGGAAAACTTGTCAGAATAGGCGGTCACTGAGAACGTTCCTACGATCTTCAGTTTGCTAAGCCAGTGCTCAACCAACCAGAGCTTTAACGGGTCACAGGGCAATTTGGGTCACTGAGGTTAAGTTTGGGACCGGGTCCAGGCATCTTTCCCGTTCTGACCCGATTTAGACCCGGTAACACTGGAAAGAAAGAGGTTTTTATATTAATTCCTTGGGTTTGAATAATGTTCCTTTCATGTGTGACGAGGACCAGAGATGTTACGCAAGAAAACGGAAAATACTACGCCGGAATATCCAATTAATCATATTTCGCAGACCGGGTCAATCTGGCCATTCGAATCAAGGTTTGAACCGGGTCACCTATGTTCAGGTTCTACAATAAACATAATAAAGATTCAACAAAAGAACAACGCATAATAGATAACAAGCCAACAGTGACAATCGTCTTAGACAAAACAAACAAAACAAAACCCAAGGGAATGATGCTATCAAACCAATTTAACATCAAAATAGCAGATATGTCAATTATAGCTCTTCTAGATACTTTAGCAACATGTTCGATATTAAATTATCAAACATATAAATCTTTATGTCATTATCACCCATATATTAAACTAGATTATACTGCAAACGATATGATTAAGATTTTTATAGCCAACGGGACTACAATGAAAATCAGGGGGAGCCTTTCAACAGATATCTGGCTTCACTACGGCAACAATGTTACTATTGAAATTTTTATAATCAAGTACTGTTCTTCTGAACCCTTAGGCAGCAGTTTTATTAATCAATTTAAAGAAATTACAATCGATAATAAGGATAAACGTATTAATCTCTGTCATTCTCATTTTAAAACTCAATGTAGGCATTTTAAAACTCAATGTAAAATGGTAAAATCGAAAAATCCAGATAACCAACAACAGTACAACTGAGATTAAGTCTTCACTTTAAAAAAAATGTAAAAAATTAGCAATAGAATGATTAACATATAGATATACAGTATATGTATAATAGTATTCTTATATGAGTTTGTTTTCTTAAAAAATCTAATATATATAAAAATGTTAAAAAGAGAGGAAACCATAAAGATGATTTCTAGTTTTTTTTTGTTTTTCTTTTCATCGTTGGGAGCATATGATATGGTAACCTCACATTCAATATTTGCCTTGTACTGTTCGGTACAATGAAAGTATACGAATTTAGGCACAGTAATGTATACAAAAGGCAGCCCTATAATATATATGTTGTGAAACTAAATTAAGCAAACGTTTAGTATGTAAAACGCTAGGCTAGGTTAAATTCAAAGTTACGAACATGGGGGATATCGAACAGCATCCCAAGTTGAGAGCTGTGAAATATAACTAAGGGCATTATGTGGACTACAGCGAAAACACAAACAATGGAAATATATACGATGCTAATTATAATATGTAATAATGAAATTAATATATAATAATATTAATATATAATAATATTAATATATAATAATATTAATATATAATAATATTAATATATAATAATATTAATATATAATATGTAATCAGGCGATACATTGATCGATACGAAACCTGTATGAGGAGACAATCCAACGAAACGTTCGATGCTGAAGTGAAAGTGAATAAAGTTGTAGCTAAAATGTTGATGCTCAAAGTTCAACTTTTCTCTTTTTGTCGGTCTTTTGTTTGGCTGGACCGGAACTTACGTGTAATGTTGCTCGACAGAGGTCAATCAAAATTGGTGTTCTCGGTACACCAAGAAAATGAGATTATAATGTAAATTCATGAATGGAGAAGAATTTTAAATAAGAATTAAATAATCTATATGTTTAACTAAGCTCGAGCCAAAATTGTTTATGGCCAAAATTGATTCATGATTTGTATGATAATAATTGAACCACTAAGATGTTAATTCTAAGAGTACAGATAAAAGATTGTTTGCGGAAATACGAGATATAAACATATGAAATACTATTTTAAACTGTTCAGATGAAATAAATTGCGTTGCGCAATAGTACTAAGTTTTCTTCTTAGCTGTCTAAACAGATTTGCTAGAGTGGCTTTCGCTACCCTAGGCCAAGTTTGTTTTACAAGTTGGGTGTAGCTTCACCTGATGTGCATTAAGCCCAGGTTCTTAAAGCAAGCACTTCAACTATCTTCTACTACGTTTTGAAAAGGACCCATAACCCTGATCATCATATTAAAGAGCTCAAGCTCAGCTAGCCGAGGGCAAAGAAATAATTATAGTATCGATAACGTTCTTTGAGTACCCACTATAACAAAATATATATCAATAGCAATAAAACTAATTTTGTAATGATTATAATTCTAGCTTTATAATTTTAGTTGTAAGATTTTTTATTTCTTTTTACAAATTTCTCTGGTAACAAGTATGTGTCCATCGCTTCTTAAGTAGCGCCCAGGATCACCGGTAAATATTTGTCACGGAATGGGTAAACCCATAGTTGGGAAACCTAATTGGTTATTCCACATGATTGTTTGGGATAGCTAAAATAATAATAAACAGGTATATTAGGATGAATTCATACCACACGTTTTATCTTTCTTACGCAGTTGATTGTGAGACAACTTGGTTATTTAATATCAAATATACTCAAAACATGAAGTATCCTATCGCAAACTATGGTAATAAATAGATTTCAAAAGTCCATCGATGGGTGTAGTACATACAGAATTACGATACAATTCATGTAGTAAGATGCAACGGAATCTAAATTATAAACTACTAACCCGAAATGGATAACGAGAAATGGCCAATGTGGGGGTCACTGGTTTATTTTGTCTAGCTAATTTACAGTACATTTGTATGGATAGAGTAGCTGCATATCACCCACCAGTTGACACTAAATTTTTCCTTGATTTCCTTCGCCATTTTCATCACTGTGATTATACGTCAAGAGCATCTACTATACACGATCGCCTTAAAATTCCACAATATGTTACAATATTATGCATTGCAGAATTCTATACAAAGTAGGAAGGTATCAACTTACCTTATTTACCTAATTCGACGTCAAGTTCCTTAACCACGAACAAAAATATTTTCTTGCACTCCACTAGGTGGCCTTCTCAAGGTAGTTAAGGTATAAGGTAACGCCATTTGCAACCGATCGTCTGCCTTCTGATGCGTGACGTCACAGGTGAGAAGGAAAACTCGTATGTAACCGAAAAAATTCGATAACTGAGTTTTTTGTACGGTTTTCAGGGTATTCATACATAAATATTTATATTTTTGCAATAGTCATGTAATGTATTGTATTTTTATCAAATGCCGGAAATTTAATCAAATAAATAATTTCATTTCATTTAACTAGCAAATTAATCTGCTATTGGAGAAATATCCAATGAAATGAAATAAAACGAAATGACTCAAAGTAATCAAAAGAAATAATATTATCTCCACTCGACCTCACACGTTATATTGTAATTGAAGATAGTGGTGCAGGCAAAGTGGCACTGCGAGGCCCGTCCTCCCAGGAGAAGATAACTTTTAGGCTTCAGCAGCAGTGAGTAGAATGGGGGTAATATGGACGCGGACAGGTCCTTTGGGGTAAGTTGAGCCTTCTCCATGTGAGTAGTGAGTTCATTGCCCTTGGAAGGGGGGTTGGTGGTTGTTCGTGGCGTTATGGCAAGGCTATTAATTACGCAAGATCGGAAAAAAGATGGTGGGTGTCCCTCATTGAAGGGTAATTTGGTCGCGGTGAAGTCATCTGGCGTCCGTAGCTCAGTTATGAGATCATTGACGTTTGACATCATTGCGTTGTTGGCATACGTGATGTTGGATGAGTCATCCGGGGTTGGTACATTTATATTGGTGGGGAAATTGCGAAAGGAAAATCCTTTTGGGGTGGCTGTTCCTAGAAGAATACAAAGGGGAATTTTAACTAGAAAAGAAATCCTGATAAAAAACCCTGTAGCCTACTCGATAGAAAACTATAGCAGCTGTCCTCAGAATTCACGAACCCCTTAAAATGAGAATCCAGGCCGAAACCCTGTCTTGAAAATTCACAGACCTTCCAAATTAAAAATCCTAGAAGAAAAACTGTATTGCGTACTTAATAGAAAACTGTGTGTCCTGTCTTGAAAATTCACACATCTTCGTATATTAAAAATCCTGGCAAAAAAAACCTATAGCTTGCTGGATAGAAAAAACTGAAGGTTCTATCTAGAATGCCTCTACTGCCTGTCAGAAAAATTCTGGGGGAAAACGTTCTTTGGACTTGAATTTATGAAAAAAAGTTATAGCACCCTCAAAATTAAAATTCTGTTAGAATTCCTATAGGTTCCATCCTTAGCACAATATTAATAATTCAGTAATCGTCCGAAATTTGATAACACCCTCAAAATTGAAAATTCTGGTAGAATCCCTGTAGATCCCATCCTTAGGAAGATATTAATAATTAACTAACCGTCTGAAAAATGAATTATAGAGAAAAGGTGCATACTCTAAGTATGGAATTTAAATTGAAAAGAAAACATATATTTTTTTAAAAAATCTCACCTTAATTTTGAATTCCTGGAGGAAGAATGAAGTACAATTTTATTTTATTCATCTAAAAAGTCCTGTGAATGCAGAGTGAGACAGCGAACATTATGTTAACACTATTCATATAGAAACGAGATTAAAATGAAGAATCCTTTCTCTGGTTTTCCAGAGACGAATCTAATGTTTTTGTTTTTGAGCGATAAACAGATGAAGAGTAATACCTGTATACTTCTCACTATGTGTACACTAAGTGTCTATTTGTTTTGAATAAAGGTTTATAATTTGTACTTCCTTATAGAGACGAAGATAATAAGCGCGTGAATAAGACCTATGTGTAATTACTCAGTTATCATAATAAAATGGCTATGTGTTAAACAAGTGAAAAATTCATTGATTATCAACAGTGCATGTTACTTCAGACAAACAGAGAAGTGATTTCATTATTATTGTCTATTCATCCTCTCACGTTTCAAAGCATCTTTTCTGATATTAGAGTGAGTGTGTAATTCAGTTTGTTTATGTTATATGAAGTGTACATGGTGAGTAAGATATGTACGTATTGTGAGATGATTTCATAGTTTGGAAAGAGGTCACTTTTCCTGATGATAAAACAGTTGCTTAAGCGTTCTAGATGTATCATTCGTACATTCCCAAATGTGATATCATACTTTGTATGAAGATATAGAGGTCATGTGCCTTAATGACTAAAATGTTTTGCGTTCGATGTACGTCATTTGTTATTTTTTACATGATGCATAGGGGGGAAAGTTTTTAGTTTCTGTATGGAGCATGCGTAGTGTGCAGATAAGAAATTCCTGTATAATGTTAAGTTAATCGATTGAATTTTCATTCTTTGATGTAAGATTGAACTTGTTATATCGTATTGTGAGACTATTTTTGATTTCGCCAGCTTTTCAAAAGTTCTTCACGTCAGGTTTTATTGTGTGGTGATTGTTGAAGGAAATTTCAATCAAAGGTAAATAATTTTTATTTTAAAAAATAGGTTTTTGGGGAACTTCATAAACTATTGTTTCAGTATTTTAAAGGATTTCGAACAGTGCTTTCTTGCTGGACTTTAGTGTGGTAGTTTGAATTTAAATTTGATTTCTTAATTTATGTCCTTTGGGCATCTATGGCTCAGGGTGAAGGATGGATGAGGGGAAAGCATGGTGGGAGATTTCGGTCAGGGCTGATATAAAAGGCACCATCCTGGCATTTGTGTGGTGTGACTGCGGAAAATCCGTTGAAAACCTCAGAATGGTCGGCCGCAGGGAATCGGATCCACGACCTATCAAATGCTATACGAATAATTTTTCTTTTATTTATAGTGTATAGACTTTAGTTTGAATTTAAATTTGATATCTTTTATTTATTGCCTTTGAGCATATATGGCTCAGGGTGGAGAATAGAGAAGAGGAAAGGATGGTGGAAGATTTCGGCCAGGGCTTATATAGGAGGTACCATCCTGACATTTGCCTGGGGTGAGTGGAAAAAGCCCTGGAAAACCTCAGAATGGTCATCCGCAGGGAATAGGACCCACGATCTATCAAATGCTATGCAAATGCCCTTTTCCTTTCTTTATAGCGTATAGACTTCAGTTTGAATTTAAATTTGACATCTTTTATCTATGGCCTTTGGGCATCTATGGCTAAGGGTGGAGAATACAGGAAGGGAAAACATGCTGGAAGATTTCGGACCGGGCTTATATAGAAGGTACCATCCTGACATTTGCCTGGTGTGAGTGGTAATGACTGTGGAAAACCTCAGAAGGGTAGCCGTAGGGAATTGGACCGACGATCTATCAAATGCTATGCGAATGCTATTTTGTTTTATTTATAGCGTATAGACATTAGTTTGAATTTCAATTTGATTTCTTTATTTATGGCCTTTGGGCATCTATGGCACAGACTGAAGGATAGAACAGGGAAAAGGATGTAAGAAGGTGTTAGTCAGGATCTATTTTGAAGGTGTCATTCGTGCATTTGCCTAATGTGAGTGAGGAAAAACCTTGAAAAAACGTAAGTCAAGAAGGTCATCAGCTGGGATTGAATGCAGGACCTAGAGAAAGCTACACGTATGTCCTTTTCTTTTACTTATGACCTTTAGGTATCTAAGGTCGAGGCCGTTGATAGAGGAGGTGAAAGAATTCAGGAAAATGTTGGCGAGGGTCTATATTATAGGTGCCACTAGGGCATTTGCGTAGTGTGACTGAGAAAAACGCTAAAAAACGTAAATTAGGATGGATATTCGGGCGCTGGGGTTGAACTCAGGACGAATGGAGCAGTACGGGAATGCTCCTTTCTTTTTATTTATAGTCTTTAAACTTTAATCTGAAGGTTTGAATTTGATTTATTTTATTTATGACCTTTAGGTATCTAAGGCTTAGGTCGGGGATTGAGGGTGAAAGGATTGAGTAAGGTCTTAGTCAGGTCGTATATTAAAAGTGTTAGGAGAAGGAAATTTTAATGAAATCTAAATAATTTTTATTTAAAGCATTCATAGTATATTTTCAGGATAACTATGATATAATTGGAGTATAAGATGTTTTAGTATTTTAAGGGTTTGGAACGGAGCTTTTAGCAGACTTTAGAGTGGAGACCTCACTTCTTAAATGTTTGAGAACACCCCTCCCCTATGAAATTTCCTTATCACTTGTACTAGTAAGGTAATCCATAGTGTATCCATTGAATAGTCAGTGTTAGTAACACATACATTAGGTGCTTTTAGTTGTGAATTTGTTGAATAGTTAAGTTTTATTTTATGTCCTTTAAACATGTATGCCTCTTATGAAAGTGAGGGTCGTATTGAAACGAAGCATTTCCGAGGACTTCATAAACTAAGGGCTTATTTTGAAACACGCTTGTCTTGCTTCTGATTTGATTGAGTAGGTATTTGAAACATCTTACTTACGATTTGTGTGAGTAGTCAAGGGAAACTACACACAGAGGTGAACTGTGGGTTTCTCTCAAGTTTTAACTTTCCAGATATTCTGTCAAACGTTTGTAGTATTTCAGAATAGCACTTGTTTTATTTATAGCTATGTATGACCGAGAGTGAAAAATAATTTTAGTGACTTTAGCATAATCATTTGAACTGTTCTTTAAAATAATAGTAATGATGATTAAATAACTTTTTTACTTTTAGGTTTTGAAAAGGAAAAGGAAAAGAAAGTGATGACTACACTATGTTCTGTTCATTCTTCTTCTAGCTGAGCGAAACTTGAATTAAAGATAATTTGATTTCATTTATTAAAATTAAATGTGAAGAGTAAATGTTGAGGTATTCATAATCTATCGTTAAGTTATCCAGAGTATATTAGTGGGATATTTCTTTTTGACAAGGATGTTGTACAAAGAATGTTTGTTAGTATTATGTAAGAAGTGTGTGTGTGTGGAATTAAAATGCGAATAGTGAATAATAATAATTACTTATTTTTCTTTTCAGATTTCAATTTGGACCTTTTGAATTTGAACCTTTTCAAGAAAACAGTTCTTAAATTAGTGTCTACTAGTTTTGTGAAAAAAGGAAATATTTGATTTAAGGTAAATAGATTTCTGATAAAGGTAATGATTTTTCATGATGCATCTTTACTTTTCTAAAATGTGCGTGAATCAATGCTAAGGTTTTAATAAAAAATGTGGTTAGTCCAACAGTAAAATTTTAATAAAAGTATGGTTGGCCCAACAGTAAGAAAATGTGCTTGACCGAAGGGTGAGAAAATGTGAGTGAATCAATAGTCAAAATTTAATAAAAATGTGGTTGCCCCAACGGTAAGAAATATGGCTGGGCCAACGGTAAGAAAATGTGGTTGGCCCAACGGTAAGAAAATGTGGTTTGCCGAAGGGTAAGAAAATATGGTTGGCTCAACGGTAAAAAAATGTTGATTGCCCAAGGGTAAGAAAATGGGTTGGCCCAAGGATAAGAAAATGTTGGCGCAACGGTAAGAAATTGTGATTGCCTGAATGGTGAGATCTTAATTTAAAAAAGCGGTTGACACAACAATAAAATTTTAATAAATGTTTGGTTGGGCCAACGGTAAAAAGTGTAGTTGCCCCAACGGTAAGAAAGTATGATATATTCAATGGTACGATTTTTATAAGAAAATGTGTTTGGTGCAATGGCGAAATTTAATGTTGCTTCGTCATTTTTTCAAGTGGGTTATTGCAAGTGAGTTCTTGTTTCATGCAGGATTTTAAATAAATGTTTGGTTAAACTTGTTTTGTATGGAATATTAAAGTGAGATGTTTATAAAGGATTGATGGTTCAGTCTTGTTTCATATGGATAATAATCGATGAAAGCGCATGTAAGATTTTTGTAAGTGAATATTAATCGAACGTTGTTTCAGGGTGGATTAAATGTTTCATGTGAATCATTATAAAGGAATGTTAGTTCAGTATCATTTCTTTATAATTGAATCTAATATTTTATGAAGGAAGCTTGGGTAAGGAATATATAAAAAAGATAGATTAACTCTCAATTTAAAAGTACGCAATCATACTCTTTTACAGTATTTGTTACTATGTTGTAGTCATGATATATTTTCATTAAATTCGTTAATTTGTGATAAGGAAGAATAATACTAAGTTATTGTTTTTTTATAATTTCAGCATTATGACGAATCTTATGAATGCTGTAGATAGTCTATTGAGAGAAGCTGAAAAAATATATGGTGATCGGGAGAGGATGCTGAACACATGGAGTGAAGTATGTAGTTATGGAGCAAATTAGTGTTATCCATTATGCTGCAATCTGTTTCCTTTCGTTCCCATCTTTGTGAGCAATCCAAGGAGGATGTAATCATATATAAATTCATTTTAGCCAGGTGTGAGAGCAAGGAGGATTTTATTAATTTAGGAATGGGGGGATTTTTTGTAGAGAGGATATTGTACGATTAGGCTGGCAGCATTTTGTATATTAGTAGATGCAGTGGATGTGGAAGGAGGGAGAGTACTTGAGCCTATAGTGGCTATGATTTTAGGCTTAGTACCTCATCTGGAGAGTGGTGATTTAGAGATCTATGTTCGTGGAAAGGAAGATGAATCTCTGACCATCATTCCTCGCAGAAGGTCTCTCCCTCCTCTCTCATTCACTGCACCTTCTAATATGGATAATGCTAGCAGTCAATCTGCTTCATTTGTGACTAGTACTAGTGCTTGCACTACCACCACAACCCCTTTAGCGAACTCATTGACTTGTGTACTTATTAATTCCACAGTTTATTGTATCCCCACTGAAATCTTTTCCCCCGTATTTCCACTTCATCTATTCTCATGTGAACACCTATTACTTTTCTTAGTAATTCGAATACATACATACCACCACCACCAGCAGCACCTGCTCCTATTCCTAGTACTACCAATGCTCACATACCACCACCATCACAACCACCTGTTCCTATTCTTAGTACTTGCACTTCACCGGCGGTCATGCTAGCACCAACTCCTGTTCCTAGTACTCCTAACTCTAATCATACTCTCCCTCCCACGTCTCTTACTAATATGCCAAGTACGTCATTAGCTGCTGATATTTCTAGTACCAGCCCTGCAGACTCTCGGAGTTGATAGGGAAAGTTTGAATGGGGATTTAGACAGCACTGTGAGAGTGGATATGCATTCTCTAAAACATAATGTTTTGGAAATGTCACCGAGGGGGATGAACTATGCAATGAAATTGTTGATTCTTTTAGAGAGAGGGGGATATTTTTAATGATATCGCTTGGATGGAAAGAGAAGATGGAAGTAATTGGGTGAATGAGAATGCCTATCCCCAGTTGCATGGAACAGGAGAAAATATGTTTGAAGTGACATCCCGCCGTAATCAAGAATATACTAGATTTCCTTTACGTGGAGTAGAGGTTACCATAGGTGTTCAAGAGCCGTTCCTAATTTAAAACGTCGAACAGTATGTTGATGGCCTGTTTACTTTCTTGCTTGAACAAGTATTGTCTGATGTGGACCAAGATAGTTACATTGGCTTTTCCATAGACAGTTCAAACGACTCCCTCGGGCGTCCCGTTTATATTCCTTGGAGAAAACGTCCGTATATGACAGTTGAGCACATTCTTCCACTTCGGAAAATATTTTGAACTCAAGCGAAGTATTTCTTCTTGGTGAAAGAATTACGATCAAATGTCATATTACGGACCCGATACGTGGACAGGGCCGAAAGAATGATAAAAAGTAACTCCCGATGATACAGTACTTAGAAAAACATATCATTCCCGTTCCGAGCTTCACTGGCGATGGAAGCTATGATTGTCTAGCGCGAGCTCTACATCTAGCTCGAAGTAGAGCAAATCAGACAAAGCATATTACCTATACAATGCGAAATGATTAAGGAAGACGGATTGAGGAAGGAGAAACGTTATCTGAAGATGCAGGTGTTGACTTGAATTTAAAAAATGGTGGGGGTATTGATGAACTGGACAAGTTCCAAAGGTATTTTGCGGATGAGTATCAGATTGTTATATATGCACTCAGTCCAATTACCGATTTTTACGTTTTGTATCAGGGGAAAAGTGAGATTTCCAGCAAAAAGTTATTTCTTTTTTATAAAGACCAGCACTATAAGGTAATTTCTTGTATATCATTCTTTCTAGATAAAAGGGGGTATTGTTCTGATTGCCTTACCCCTATCATCATCGTATTAAGCATAGGTGTGAGTATCAATGTGAAATGTGTGAGAGGAGACATATTGTTACCAATAATGATAATGATGATGAGAGTAATATACAATGTGATGGTTGTTTGAGAACATTTGCTACTCTTTCATGCTATCTAACTCATAGTATGGAAAAGAATGTAAACTCTTATCTTATTACATGAAACTTTGCCCAAGGTGTAGAGTTAAAATTGATTATCGACGTTGAAAGCTAATCATGCTTGTGGGGAACGTTTTTGTAATATATGTCTGACGTATGTTGAACCGACACACTTGTTTCGTTAAGAAATTACGGAAGAATCATATCAAAAAGACTTGTACGTTGTTTACGATGTAGAAACACAACTACTAGGAAAGAATGGAAAGGGGAAAAGTTAGCATCGTGCAAATTTAATTTGTGCTTCCCACCGTTGTCATGAATGTAAGAACAGGGAAGTGGAATATAAATGTTTCGTATGTGGTAATGCAGAAGGTGATAGAGACTTTTATGTTTCAAGACATACAGCCATTTATCATTCACGTTCTTTGTCAAGGTCCAAAGCTTGAGAGACCAGTGGGAACTGCGCATAATGGTTCTCGTTTTCATACTTTACTAGTATCAAGGGATCTTATCGAAAAGCAACACTATTCCCCTAATATTATTGCACAAGGACAAAAGATTATACAATTATCGATCGCGAATATTTCTTTTTTAAGGACTGCTTTTTATTTTTAGGGGAAAAGTTATCGAAGTTACTGAAAACCATGGGTTTACAAGAAGGTGTTAAGAAGAGTCACTTTCCCTTTTTATTTAATACAAACGGTAATGAGAACTATGACGGACCATGTCCTATTATCGATTTTTATGACCTTGATTCCAGGAAGAAGGGGAATCTCTTCTTAACTGGTATGATACGGTTAAAAAGTCAATGTTCAACTTGCAGAAAGAAATGCTCGAGTATTGCAAGAACGATGTATTCCTTCTCACAGAAGCTTTGGTTAATTTTCCAATCTGATTGAGGAGAAAACAGGTGGTATTCAATGTTTTCTCGACACCTGTACTATTGCAGCCTGTGCAATGCACTGTTTCAGGTCTTTATACCTACCAGAGAATAGCATCCCCGTCATTCCTCCAAAGGGGTTCCAATACGGTAATCATTTTAGTAAAAATTCTTTACAGTGGATGAAGTATTTGGAGTCTCTTGACTCAAATGTTAGTATTCGAACCATAGCTAACGGGGGTGAAGTGACATTTGGTAAATATAAATTGGATGGTTATGACAGGAAAAATAATACAGCCTATGCGTACTATGGATGCTTTTGGGATGGGTATACCTGTATTCAACAGCTTCGTCATTATCCTTTGGATGACGAACAATGTGTGACGTTGAAAAATAGATATGAGGCAACAAAGGTTCGGAAACAATATTTAGAAAAGTGTGGTTTAAAATTGTTGAAATCTGGGAATGTGAGTGGAATGAGCAAGTACGAAATTCCCCTCACATTCAGAATTTCATTAAAATGTAAGGAAATTGAAGGTTTTCTTCATCTTAGGACAGTTTTAAGGGAGGGAGAACTGAATGTTCTCGTGCATTGTATGAATGCAAAGATGATGAGTATATCCAGGACGTAGATGCCACTTCTCTCTATTCATGGGTAATGTCGAAGAAGTCTTTTCCTACTAGGAAGCCTATTATTCACAGAGGAAAAGATATCCCGAAGTCATACGATATCCATGGTGTTGTATTCTGTAAGGTTTTAACTCCACAGAATTTAGACATTCCGATCCTTCCATACAATGCAAACAGTCTAGTGTTTGGACTTTGTAGGTCTTGTATGGAAGCAATGGAGAAGGGGGTATGTAATCATGATGAGGAACAACGGAATTTCATCGGGACATTTTGCACTCCGAATTACATATAGCTATTAAAAAGTGATATAAAGTCCTTAGAACCTATTAAATTTGGGAGTTTAAAATGACTGAGTGAGTTTTGAAGGACAATGTAAATAATTTCCTGAAAATGAAGCAAGAAGGTGGTGGCTTTCCCTCTGAATGTAAGACTGATGAGGAAAAACAGTCTTACCTTCGAGATTAAGCTGAACATGAAGGAATAAAGCTCCGGTATGATAAAATTAGTTATAATCTTGGCCTAAGGTATATCGCTAAACTATTTTTGAAATCTCTGTTTGGGAAGTGGGGGCAAAGAACAGATTTACATTATACCAGGGTTGTACCTGATGCTCACTCATTTTTAGAAGTCATTAGAGCTACGCATTTACAAGTCCAATCCGTTGTTCATATTGGGCAAAGTAAACTGGTAGTAAAATATAAAGACGTACAAAATGTAAATAGACCTTATCCCTTTTCAAATCCGATTTTAGCTGCTTTTATATCATCCTGGGTCAGATCTAGATTTTATGAATTGATGGATGCAGTTGGCATTGAGTTTCTACTATATAGTGACACTGACTCTGTGATGTATTTGCAAAAAAGAAATAAAGCACTCAGGTAACCTACTGGGAACTATTTGGGCGATTTAACTGATGAGATCGAACTAGGGTGGGAGATTCGGAACTTCGTGGGGTTAGGACCGAAAAACTATACTTATAGGGAAAAGGAATTGAGGGAGGGAGAACAACTTAGCCATACCTGCAAAATTAGGTGTATTACTTTAAATGCACGGGCGCAAGAAGTTATTGATTTTGAGCATTTTTATAATTTATTGAAAGAAAAATATAAAAAGAAAATTGTTAGTAACCCAAATACAATTAGAAAGTTACTTGGGTAGAAAATTTTAAGTGGACCGGAACACAATACACATAAAATTGTAAATACTTAGCGAAAACTAAGAGATGTAAATGACAAACATGACTTTGACACACTACCTTACAGTTTTAAACGACGTAAAACGTAATGCTTGACTTCTTTTTCATGTAAGTGTGTGTGTGTACGTGTGTGTGTGAATGTGTTCCCCTCAGGATGATGTTATAGAAAATGTTTTCAAATAAGTGTTTCATTTTGTATAAAGATGTTTCCCTTTCAACACCCTTGAACTATGATGATCAGCGGACCATCCCTTCCAGGGAAAACTACTTTTGTTAGAAAATCGCTACAATATAGGGATAAAATGTTCAGTACCAACTTCAAAGAAATTGTTTGGTGCTATGGTGCGGTAGTACCAAATCTTCCAACATCCCTTACTAATATTCGTTTTCATAAAAGAATACCAGATATTAATAATTTTCAAATTCAGTCCTACTTTAATTATTTTAGACGATTTAATGAATGAAACAAATGGAGACGTGAGTAGTTTTTTATGAAATATGCACATCATAAAACTTATCAGTTTTCTTTATATTTTAAAAGTTATTTCCTAAATATAAACATTTTCGAGATATTTTTTAAATAGTCACTATATCGTAATTTTTAAAAATCCACAGGAAAAGTTACATATTCAGTATTTAGCACGTCAAATTATGCCTCATCGTAGTAAGGGTGTTGTAGAGGTTTTGGAAAAACCTACTGCTAAACCACATTCATATTTACTTTTTGATTTAACACAAGATATCCATGATGATTTGCGAATTAGAACATATTTATCCAGGAGAAAATTTTTGTGTACAAAGTGAATAGCATGCGAATACCTCAATTTCTCTCTAGTTGTTATTACGATGTCAAACTTAAAACACCATTATAATCAACTCCGTCATCTTTATAAGTGTAAGGGGAAAAAGCTTAAAATATTACTTCAACATGCATCTTGTGACTTAATACCAACTTTGGCTCAACTTGGTAAAAACCTTTTAAAGGGTAACATAAGAGTATCTCATTATCAGAAATAAAGACTACGTCGAAATAAAAAGACATTACGTGCTTTCTCCCTTAAGCGTTCAACTTTAAAAAGTAAACGTAAACTATTAATGCAAAAGGGTGGAGCATTATTATCTTTATTAGTAGGAACTACTTCAATGCTGTGGCGGGAAGTTTATTTAGAAGTTAACATGCCTCACTCACAATTTCAAAAATGATACTCATACCTGAAGATGCTTCTAGTCAACTTGTTTCTTCAATGAAATCTAGCGTTTCTTATCAAGAACGTTTAGATCAAGAAATGTCTGATATTGTGAATCGTACTGATCTTTCAATAGAACAAAAATGGAAATTATATCAACAAGCACTACATCGAAACTTGAAACATACTTCCTTAGCTCAAAAGCCTATCGCAAAACCCCTTTTTGGTCAGGAAGGAAGTAATACAAAATTACTACCTTTATTTTCATTAATTTTAGAATCAATGCAAAAAACTCTAGTGAGAAAGACATCAACTTTATTAAATCTATTGCTCATCAAATCGTGTCAGTTGGGATCGGAGTGGTGCCGTAAGCATTGATAATAACATACTACCAGGATCAAATATTATTAATTTCATAGATGACGTTATTCGAAAACGTATTTCAAGACATCCTGTAGGGCTTGATGCGTTTAAGTAATTTCTTCTAGATATTAATGATCCTAATGAATTAATCAACTTTCAATTTGGTGCTGGTGCTGTTAGTAGTATTTTTCCTTTCATTTCTCAAAAGAAAAAGAAGCAGAGAACGAAAAATATTATTTCCCGGAAGAAAAGAATTAGTAAACGTAAGAATAATAATTTTTAAAATATTTTTAAAAATTATAAACACTACAAGTTTTAAGAATGTCACTATCAGAGTTGTATTATACATATTCAGATCCAAGATTTCTCGGAAGAATTTCTAAATTACAATAAAAGACAGATTTACAAAGAAAGAAAATTAAAAATTGTATAGCTACACAAGATAATATACTTTACATGCCCCGTTCGTAAAATTTTCCACGGAAACAATATTATGTTAGCGGTTCAAATGAATTATTTCAAATGGATTTAGCAGACATGCAAAACGTAGCAACATGTAATGATTTCTATAAATATATTTTATGTTGTGTAGATGCGTTTAGTAGTTTCGCAACTTGCATTCTAGTAAAAAATAAAACAGATGCAGTTATAACTAGAGCACTTGAAAGTATTTTAAGTAGCTTTCGTACGCCTCTACTGCATTATCAAACTGATTTAGGAACGGAATTTTATAATCAACATGTAAAAACTGTTTTAGAAAAGTATCACATTAATTATTATAATGTGCATTCTGAAATGAAGGCTGCAATAGTAGAAAGGTTTATTCGAACTTAACTTCTGAAAACACTTATCGTTACATTAATGCTCTTGAAGATCTTGTACATAGTTGCAATTAGACTACATTCCACATTTAAAATTGCTCCTATAGAGGTTAATGAAGAAAATACAAATCAAGTATGGGAAACATTATATGGAAAACGAATGTAAATTTCAAAAGGGTGATTATGTTTGTAGTAATAAATATAAACATAAATTAGAAAAAGGATATTTACCAAAATGGTCTCGGGAAAAATTTATTGTAGACCGTTGTATTCAGAGTACACCGCTAACGTACAAAATTAAAGATTGGAATGGAGACCCCATCAAAGGAATCTTTTACACACATGAATTGCAAGCGGCGATTGTGGGAAAAGATAAAACATTTTTAATAGAAAGGGTACTAAAACGTAGAGAGGGTTGGATATATGAGAAATGGCTAGGTTATCCTACTAGTATGAATTCATGGGTTAAACGGAAATATGTTGTCATCTTGATGATGTCTTCTGAGGAACAAGATGAAGTTTACGTCACATTACCATCAAATGTGTTTAATAATATTTTTGAAAATAAAACTTCATCTTATAGCACAAAATTATCTTAACCCATTCATTTACAGGGAAAATGGGTGGTCGGGTTAAGTAGTGTTTGCATACTATGGAGTTTTTATAATATTCGAAAGGAAGAACAAGTAGTTGTTCATATTAATGGTAAAAGTTAAATTCGTTATGAAGTTAATTAATATCCTGGATATTGTGATTCAACTTCACATATTGTTTCGTCACTCCCTCTTATCAGAAAGCATACTAAACCAAATCAAGGAAAGTCTCTTTCAGAAGACTTACAACTTGAGCGAGTATTACAAATTAGTATTGATAATAAAAATCAGGTAGAAAGTGATGACACTTCCGTTATATTTGAAAATATTCAAAAGGAAGATCATGCTGATACTACTGAAAAAGATAATATTTTTTCATCTTACTATTACAAAGATAAAAATCAACTTTTCATGAAATATAAACGAGACTACAGAGAACAGTATGTTGTGGGAATGAGTGCTGTTTTACAAAATTTTGTTAGGATTCTCAAATAATCCACACGTAGAAATAGCTAGAGTACATTTTCAACCTAAATAAGAAAAATGAAAAGCTATGTTTATAAATGTTAGTGCACCATTTCAATGTAACCTCGATTATAATATTTCTTCTGAAATTAATGTTTGTCTTGACATTCTAAAAGATCAACCTATCCTTGGTAAACTCCTTCGTAAAATTAGTGTTTATTAATATCAATATGGTAAAATCCATTCTTTTGTATTCGACCGTCCACACTATGTTAAAGTAGAAAAGAAATATTTTGATACCCTACATGTGGACTTTGAACACCGAAAAAACTTACCATATCAATCTGGTACTTCAAACATTACACTTCACTTTAAGCGGAAGAAATGATTTTAGAAAGTACGGATGATAGTTTTTACATTACACTTAGTTCGAATGCTAGTACAAAAACATGTTGCAATAATCATCCATTACTTTTATTAAACATCTTAAATCATCGAATTCATTTTAATAATTCATCATGGATGGTAAGACTTAGTGAAATTCGTATTATCTTAACTTGCTATAATGTAATTGAAGGTCAAAATATTATGTGGTATGAAACAGTAGATAGTGATATTGCAAAATATAAAATATCACCAGGATATTATTTCTCTATTCCGTCATTGATAGAGCTTATGAATAAAATTACTCCAACCTTAATTTACTTTCATTTTTCAAATACTGTTATTATTAAAACGAATGGAATCATTAAATCACTTTATCTTTCACCCATATTTGTTCACAATTAGGTTTTCAACCTGGTATTAATCTATTAAAATCAAAAAGGGCAAAAAAGCAGATTTACATTGACATTGGGTATCAACACCAAGTATTTGTATACTGTGGCCTTACACAACCTCAATTTGTAGCTCATACAACAGCACCCTTACTACATATTGTAGCCATGTCTGATACTAATCACGGTAAAGTACAGACAATAACATTTCAATGGTTCATAATTTCCCTCTAAGTAAGCTTTCATTTGACACAATTGAAATACTACTAAAGGATCATGCAGGCCGAAATATCTCATTCGCATTGGGGACATTGACCATAACACTTCACTTTCAACAACACTTGTGAAAATGAAAGTTCCACTGATGAGGTAGAGGCATCCCTCAATTTGCTGGACCAGTTTATCAGCGTGTACATGGATTAGGGGGATTATTTCCAGGTCTCTTTCGATTTGCTATGCCACTTAAACAATGAGCTAGAGCAGTTGGTCGACAAGCATTATAAACAGGAATGCACGTCACGGGCATTAGATGCATTAGAAAATCGTCCATGTAAAGAATCAGTTAAAAGTAGAGTTCATCATGCAGGTTCATCTTTAAGAACAAAAGCGGAAAATAAAATTAATCAGTTGCTCAGTGGTAGTGGTAGACGGCGGGCAGGTAAACAAAAAGATCTTCTTCTTCCTAAACGTATTGGACCACCAATTATTAACAAAAGAAAGAAGAAAAAGTCTTATAGTGTAAGGGATATTTTTAGTTAGGTGATAAAATGTCTTTCCTTTCAACATCCAGTAAAGAGTGTTGTACTACTTAATTTGATTTACAAACTGTCCCCATGACTCAACCTGCAATTGAGTCTTCTCCTATGCAAGATTATCATCCTATTTCTACACTTACTTCAGAGGGCCCCATTGAATTTGTCATTCCGGGGGATGTTGGAGAATATATTCATCCTGCATACTTGTACTTAGTAGACTATTTGAGGATATTTTTTAAATTGATTTTTTACAACTGAGAATAAATAGATCCAAATTTTTAGAGCAGCGCAAGGTAGGATGTTTCTAGTGCAAACCATGTTTTTCGTATTGTATATGTCTGAACATTAGTTGATTGTAGTTCTTAGGAGGGTTCATACATTTAATGAATATGAAGTTATTTGCTGTTCATTAGATTAGATTTCCTTCTATTTAATGTGTATAGGCTTTTCCTTTGTTCTTGGTATTTTCTATGCCTTCTAGGCTTTATTCACAATGTTTTGTAATTGGTTTTCTGTTGCTATTGTATCCTTTCAGGGAGGATACATGTTTAATACAGCACTTGTTAATTGCAATATATAGATATTAGCGATTTTCAATATTATATATTTATTATACATATTTTTGGTTCTAATTGAGTGTTATAACATGTTTGATTTTCTTTCCCTGCTCTCCTCATTTGCCTATTCCTCTTTTGTTTACAGTTGCAGGTCATACCTATTGCTTAAGTGTTTCTAATTGCACTCTGCTTAGCAGCAGAATTACATTGATATTGTTTTATTGATATGGTGTTTTGACATGTTTTGTTCACAGTTTAACCTTATTTTTGTGTGTCTTTATACTTTACATTACGCTGATTAACAATTTTACTTTTGCCTCTTTACAGAGGGGGCAGGGGCAGTGGGTTTCCTTAAAAGGGTTGCTTCTTCAGTTAAACTTTTTCCTCGTTGTAGCAAAAACATTCCGTTCTGCGCCTCGGTTTGCTTGTTTTCCAGTTTAAGAGAGAGAGAGAGACAGAGAGAACTCTTAATTGCAACAGAGAGAAAGAAGGAAAGACAGTTGAAACGAAAATGGAGAGAGACGAGGGCCCGGAAGGTGAAAGAGCGAGCTCTAGAGAGGAGGTTTACACACAAAAGGATCAGGATTTTCGAGCAAACTCTGAGACCAAATGATTACATGATTAAAGACGGATTTGTTTGTGCTTCTATTAGCTTTTTCTCCTCACTTGCTTTTCTTTTGGTCTGGTGTCTTTGACCTAGACTGGATTATAGTGTTTGTAAACAATTTGTGTTCTTTTCAACCGTATTTTATTTCTCCATTTTTTGTTGGTCTTGCATTAGCAACCACATACTCAAACCCACACACACACGTAGTAACTACTAGTGGCACTCTTTGGGTTTACGAACGTTCCCATATAAAACTGATATCTCAGGAAATCCCCCATCCCCCTGTACTAGTTCAAATAATGTCTTCTACAATGGCCGTGGTATTAAGAAAAAGATTAATGCATTCATGTGTACTGATAAAGTGACATGTGATCGCTAATATCAGGACAGGAGAACAAAGCAACGAGTTCCGTGAAAGGTTTAGTTGAAATTACATATGTCAAGGCATTGATCATTGATAATTCGGGTATTACACATCTGAGAAGTGATGTGATGAAATTAAAGCGCTTGTCACGAGGTAGCCATCGAGGTGAAAAGAATACTTTAGAATGTGAAAGAGTCTTAACGAATTTTATTTAGTATAACAGTTTGTTGAAATACGATATTTTGCGGGGGATAGTTCCCGTCCTACCTCACCTCATGATACCTCCGTGCAGCCATCATCATCGAACTTACAAGCTGCTTGTATCGGCTTCTCCCTTTCAGGATGAAACGGGATGAGATGGGATGAGTGCATTCAGTGCTGTACTTGAAATTGTTGTTGATGAGGAGTTGTGATGATTTTGGCGGTCGCTTTGTAGTTTACGATAAAAGCTACATAACGACCTGAAGACTTACAAGGGTTCTGTCATTGGAGATGGTTAAGCTTGGAGAGGATATATTGTATTCTTTAAAGTATTTTACCCGAAAATGAAATTAAATATTTTTAGAAACCCAAATGTTGCTACCAAGTAAAGTATGCGTGGAATTCGTACATATAATATTGGTCTTGGCATAGGTCACGGATTTCTGCATATTTTAGTTCGTGGTCGATAGTGGTGGTAGTAAGGAGGTCAGTTTTGCTCATATGGTTGTGAATTGCTGTCAAACAATGAAATGCTGCAAATATTGACAAAGCAATTGCTGCCGTTTATAAAACCGTTTG
>JAGDQP010005703.1:9552-76465 GCA_022664845.1 Lepisma saccharinum | reverse complement strand
GGAGAGAGTGTTCCAGAATTTAAACTGGGATGAAGTTGGAATTAAAATTAATGGCGAATATCTTCATCACCTACGGTTCGCTGATGACATAGTGCTGTTTGCTTCAAGTGCAGAAGAACTACAAACCAGAATGGAAGAACTGACTAACGAGAGTTCGAAAATAGGCCTTAAAATGAACTTAAGTAAAACAAAAGTAATGTACAACCAACATGCTGCAAAGAAGGAAGTGAAGATTAATGGAGAGACAATAGGCATAGTTGATGAGTATGTTTACCTAGGCCAGCTTAAAACATCGAATGCAAAGTTGACTGATGAAATAAATAGAAGATGTAAAATGGCGTGGAGTTCGTTTGGAAGACTACACTTTATTTTCAAAAGCAAACTTCGAATGTGTCTGAAGCGTAAAGTTTATAATCAGTGTGTCTTACCTATAATGATGTACGGCTGCAAAACTTGAACATTGAATGCGCAAACGACTCAAAAATTGAGAGTCACACAAAGAGTAATGGAGAGGTGTATACTAGGAATAACCAGGAGGGACAGGAAGAGAAATGAATGGATTCGCGCACAAACAAAGGTAGATGATGTAATCAAGACTGCGAAGGAGATGAAGTGGAGATGGGCCGGTCACATAGCTAGACGAACAGATGGAAGGTGGACGACAAATGTACTACAGTGGATTCCTAGAGAAAAGAAACGACCGAGACGACGTCCAAATGTAAGATGGGTAGATGAAATCAAGCGTTTTTCAGGAGCTACATGGATGAGGATATCAGCAGACCGAGATATGTGGAAAGAAAATGCAAGGCCTTCATCCAGCAGTGGATAGAAAACGGCTGAATATGATATATATATATATATATATGTGTGTGTGTGTGTGTGAATAAGCATTTATTTTTATTTAACATTTAAGGCTTTCCAGCATCAACGGTCTTGATGCCTCAAAGCATCAGCCTAGCATCAGCCTAGCTTGAACATTTAACACCGCAAATTCTACTCTGAAGAGGAAACTACACTGGGAGAAATTGTTTTCTGTAAGTACATTCGTGTCGGATATTTGCGAAAAAAAACAATGTTATTATGCTGATATTTATACATACTCAGAGTATTGTGCTATCTCAAAAGAATGAGCTTAATATTTTAAAACCTACTAAAATTGTCCTTACGATTTAAACTCACAGCTAATTTACACTGCCAGAATGCTTATAATGTATAATATTCGTACGGTTTTTACTTATTTACATTATCACTCGCTTTAGGAAATTATCAAACTAAAAATGCGGAGAACATATTTATAAAATATAAGAAATCTCAAAGCTGGACCAAGTTTATTCAAATTGACTAATGAACTAAGATATATTCATATACATACGATGACAAATGTTCAATGAACTTTGAGGGCAACAATGAATTCTCTTCGGCTCTGTGAATACCGCAATATAAGTACATTTCATAATCATATTAACATATTTTCCAATATTTTTTTAACTTTTAAAAAACTCTCGTGATTGTTACATTGGGTTCTAGTCCGTGTTTCAAATATTTTCGATGATTTAGAAAACACTACCCATATAAGTATAATTTCGAAATTTCAGGTAGAGTCTATAAATTAAGGAATATGAGTAGAAGAGAACTAAATAATACCAAAAATATAGGGATAATTTGGTGTTCTCATTAGAAATATTCTAATCGTAATTTAGATACCTCTCATTTACTTGTTCTATGTCTTACGGAACTCGCAAGTTCATCGCCGCAGTAAAAAACGTTCGATATAGGATTGTACACTGGGCAAGATCAAGCCACTTTTCATCACGATCACATACTTCTCGAAGATCCTTTCTAATATTGTCCTCCCAACGACGTCTCGGTCTTTCAAACGGTCTCTTTCCCTCCGACTTTACAATCAAGATGGAATATAGTATTCGTTTCCCCTCAATCCATGACTTGCCCATGTTGTAAGAATGATTTCATTATTCTTACAACATCCGGTGAGTTTAAAGTCCGTGAAGTTCTTCATTATGCAGTGTCCTCTGTTCTCCAGTCATCGCATCCCGTTTCGGCATGTATATATTTCTCAAAACCTTATATTAGAAACACGCAATTTATGTTCATTGCAGTATCGTACTCCAACTTTCGCAACCGCTACTGGTAAAACAATTGTTCGTCTTAATTTCCGTTTCAACTTCCTTGATATTAATCGCGAAGTTATTAGTTTCCGGACTGAAGAGAAATATGCGTTGCACAAAAGTAACAGACTTTTATTTTTAAAGTGACCTCATTCTTGCTGCTTCCAAATATTTAAATTTGTTTCCGAGGGAAAAACTAGTAATTCCATATTCTCTATTTTAACAGTAGACTAAATTGAAAGTTTCAAGATTGATAGTATTTATATTCTCAAATTATTTTCTTCATTTTAATTTAAAATGATAAAGTATAATAAATAAAAACATTTCTATTTAGGTTGTATACGGGATATAACAATACACTATTTTTGTTTCTCATCAATACAAATTTAACAGCTGAAGGATCTGACAGATCTATGGCGTACTGCGTGATTTAAAGTCTTTTGCTATTAGAATAAAAATACTTGTTATTATTTTAATTTTGCACTTACATGAGCGGTACCCCTGCATCACCAGTAATGCTAGTTGCCTTATTATAAAGAGGTACCGGATTCGGTCCCTGGTTGGGACACAAGTTAAGAGCCAATGTTAAATAATAGATCCCGTCCTTAGGATGTCAACTTCATCCAAAATAAGGCAATAGAACATATTGGGCAGGGACATCTGGTTCAGGACCTGCCTTCAGGCAGAACACCCATTATCACCATTCTCCCCTGTTTTTCATGAACTTGTAAGATGTTTCTCCTGTATATGTTTTTAATATATTGAAATATCTATGAACTTGTCATGTTGTTGTTGAGTTCAATGAAGCGATCTAAAACTACACTATTGTTATGCATCTATTTCCCGGTTTTCCCTTATACTCTTCAATTGTTATGTATCTATTTCCTTCATCCCTGTGTTTCGGTTTGTTATCATGTATTTTGATTTATCTGTGTTTACCTGTAAAATTATTTCATCGCACCTTCTATTAAGACCTCAGTGTTTCTTTGCAGTGCGTCTATATTTCCTTCTGTGTTTTTGTGATGGTGACAAGGCATCACCTTGCTTCAATCCGTTGCGAATCTTGAAACCATCTGCCATACTATTAGCTACCCGTACTCTGCTTATGGGATCACTGGAACACATCCTCACAAGCTGAAAAAAAATTCTTCGGAACTCCAAATTGTACCAGGATTCTGTTTAGCTTTTCCCTTCTAATAGAATTATTAGCCTTCTTGAAATCAAAGACTAGCTGGTAAACTGTCCCATTGTGTTTCCATTTCTTCTCTAAAATTGCTATCAAGACAAAAATCTGGTCCAACATGGAGCTATTTCTTCCTAATTCACATTGGTCATCTTCAATAATTTCATCAACGTATATAAAGCTGGTTAGCAGTACATTACTTAGTACTGTGTAAAATGTTGAGAGTAACGAGATTCCGCGGAAACTATTACAGTTGGATTTATCGCCTGTTTTATAAACTGAAACTATTATTGAGGTTTCCCATTCCTCTGAAAGCTTCTCTTTTCTCCACATAACACTAACCAATCTATGTAATTTCTTGTTTTGTGCCGTTCCTCCCTCTTTGATTAATATGAAATATTGTCTACTCCTGGTGGTTCGAAAATTTGCAGTTTCTTTATAGACATTTCGACATTGATCTCGTTAGATTTGGATATCTATGGTTTTCCGATATAAAATTTTAATTCCTCCGTTTGATCTCCGTTTATACTTTAGCCAGTTTGTCGCAATAACTTTTCCACATATCAATAATTTTAATCGAATCCGTTAGAAGAATTCCGCGTTCATTTATAATCATACCTAACTGGGCTTGTAACCTTTTCCTAACGTGTTTATCTCTTTGTATAGATCTCGTATGTTAATTGTCTTCATGTTTTCCTCTATCTCCTAAATCTTCTGCGTCACATATTCTCTTTTTCCTGAACCCGCATGTAGTGTTGAGTTTCGCATTATCGTAGTTGTTGGTGTTTGCTTCATCTTTATTAGTTAGCAATCATTATCTTGTTTGTTTGTGTTGCTCATGAAGTTTAATGTACTCTTAATCAACCAAGGCTTGTTTTCTACTGTTTCTTCTCACCTAAACGTTCGTTCCCTGAATCCTTCACTGCATCACAAATTGCCTCCCACATACATCAATTTCATTATTAAAGTAATCTTTATTTTTACTCATGCCAGCTAAGAGTTCGAATCTGTTTGAGATTTCGGGTTGGTAATCTGATTTTACACTCGGGATATGTAACTTCGAATTTCGATTTTCATGATCTTTATCTTTCTCTGTTAGCGGTGCTTTCCTTTTAAGAACTCTATAATCTAGACCGCCGGAAGGTTACTACTGAGGAATCCTATTGCGAAATTATGTGACTGAGTTCCCCCGTAGTAGAATGAGTATTTACCCTGTCGGATGCTATTTTTATCCTCCCACCGGACATCTTTTATCGTTAATATGTTCACCTCTTACTTCTTGGTCTCGCGTACTGCTACCTGAAGAGTACCCGTTTTGTATAACATTCATACACTCCACGTTCTTATTCTAAAGTCTTTCTTAATCCTGTCCTAGAGCCCCGTGAAACGGTACCCGCCCGGAGGTCCGAATGAGGGACTAGTTTGATTTCGGAATATTTTACCCCAGAAGAATCCATGAATGATCTGTTACTCTTTCTTTACATGATTTAAGAATGTAGAGTTACCAGCTCTAATACCAATCAGTAATGGTACAGTCAAGATGTCGTCCTCTGTACATCTCTGAGCCTTACCGATGTCATTCATCTTCATCCACAGGATGGAGATGGTGAAACTGTTTCCCTTCACCATGGTATTTTTTTTCCGGTTTATCTTCCACTAACCTTTGTAGTTCCATCTACTAACTACATAGCAGCAGAGGTTCTTCTGACACTAAAAGAAATTGACACTGCAAAGAATAGTAGAGAAACTTTATGGATTTTCATCCCCCACGGCTAACTCTACACGATTGTTGCTTGTTTTCCCTTTTTTTGACTTTCTTTCGAAAACTTTTGACTTCACACGCAGACATCAGAGCAGACATCACGCTAACTTCCGTGAAGCAGAAAATTTCCCGCACGAAAAAGATACTTCGTTTGTACTATAATTCTTTATAAAGACAAAGTTTATACACCTGTCACTCAAAAGGAAGATCAGTATGTGTATAGACCTCTATTCGTTGTTGCCAACTTTCGTTGTATTCTGTTACGAAGCACGAAAGTAAAACAACATGGAACAACACATAAAAAGGTCATCTTACTTACTCGTAGAATGTAATAGGAATAAATAACTTTAATTATTACTTTTGAAATCCACTTTATGAACAAGCAGAAAAGGTTTCAGTTGCTACATAAGATATGCATTTGTTAAAACTGAACAAAAATTGAAGAAGATATGATTTTATATGTTATCGGTGAGCCTAAATGTTTAATAGAGTTCAACATTATCAGATATTTTGATACTTTTAACTATTCTCACTGAAGCATATATCTTCTGGTTATGCGCGGTATTAATTTATATCTGAAAATGAAAGTTGATCACAAGTAAGTTTCATTGTAAACATTTCCGTAATTATTATTCAAAATAAAGTTTAAAATGTACGAATATATTATTAACACTGAAATTAGAAAACTGTAACCGACTAAAAAACAATTAATGACTAAGATCTACTTATCGTAAAAAACACGTACACATTTGAAAACAATGACTCGCTGTTTTGAACCATGTTGTGACGTTGTAAGATATGATTCATTATCTCAGGCTGCGTTTTGCAAGCGAAAGTACGATTGTGTATATGTTGTTGTTATGGTGATGTGCTATGGAAACGCGACGTTATTTCTAATTCTGAAGAGACTTTTGCTGTCTGCAAAGAGAGAAAACAAATCGCAATCAGCTTGAGAAAAAAAAAAATGAGTGACGGTCTGCGAGACGAAAATAGGAAAACATGCCTGAACAACGAAAAGAAACTAAAAAAAAAGAAAAGAGGAAATAAAGTTCAATATTTCTACAATATGTTTGGTAATATGTATATGTTTGATAATTACAAAATATACACACCAAATCAAAAGAGCAGAATATTAAATCTTCTTAGAACGAAAAGATGAATCTATCTTTTGGAGCGAAATTTTCAATCGAAAAGAGTGGTTTATAACGAAACGCTCTTGTTTTGGATGGAAAATCTGATATTTCCAGATGGACTTCCAATGATTTTGGATGTATTTCATTTTTCAAACTTGATAGAGTGATTTCTCATATTTTTCGAGTTTGTTCTCTGTTATTTGTAACTGTGAAGGCTATTGAAAGGGGAAGACATACTATAAACTTTATGCTGTTGCGTATAGTTAAAAAATACGAAAAAAAATTGAAAGTTATCTCAGTGACAAAACATATACTAGACGACGTCAGAAGTAAGAACGTACAAAAAGGAATACATGTTCAAAAATACTTTGAACGTTCTTTTGAAGAACGTGACGAGACGAGAGAAACAATTTCAAAGGCATACTCTCGCAGTTGGCTGGCTGGCTGGGGGAATAAGGCTCTGGATAGTTGGTCGGAAGATAGAGGGTTAAAATCTTCATGAGGTTAAGGTTCTTTACTCTTTTCCTTTCATAAGCATATAATTGTCTTTCTCACTACTTATGAATAATTGCTCTCTTTGGCATCTTTCTACATTTTCAAGAGTTTATTCATGTTCAAAAGAGCAACAACTTATCTGAACAGGTTGAAATTCACCAAAAGTAAACTTAGGTCTACAGTATAATCAAAATGAACTAGCATAGATCCCATTGTTTCTTGAGTGGAAATTTCTCTCAATTTGTTTCTGAGGAAAATCTCTCTCAAAGAGAAGTCCCTATTTCCAGTCTCAGAAGATCAAATATTCCGCTCAAATCGAGTGGAGTACTGCTCTTTGAGTTTGGTGTATACTGCATAACGTTGTGCATGAAAACCATATCTTGTTCCTCATTCTATGATCGGAAAGGAGGCGGAATATGCAATTATTAACATAGAAAACGAAACTAAAAATTAATAGTGTAAAATAAACTTATTTTTATCTGTTTTTATTATCTGTTTTTATTATCGGTTTTTATTTTTATCAGCTAAAGTACAAAGCCAATGGTACTGGACTGTGATATTTTATAACATATAACGGTACCTGCCGAGAGAAAGAGGAACTTCTTGAAAGTCGCTTACTTTTTATACAACGAATACAAAGAGAAAACACTTTAAATTTTTAATAGTAACGGAGATGTCCTATTTGAAGAATAATAAAGGTTATAAAACAAGAACAGAACAGTTATAAATTGAGAAAAAGCATGGCTTTTTTTTAATTGATGTTTTAAATGACATGTTTAGAATCATAGTAGAGTATGTCAGCTGTGCCGCAAAATTCGAGTACTCAAAGAAGATGTCAAGTATCTTGAGAGTAAACTGACATTTCTTCATACTTTATTTTCAGTTTCGATAAAGTAAGAAGTAAATAAACTTCGTACGTTAATTCTGCTCAGAAACCTTCCAGAAGCTGTAGGAAATTTAAAATGTATTATGGCTGGATTCATGGCGACTGACGTACATCATAATGAATCTCAGCACTTCAAGTTCCAATCGAAAGGTTCAGTTATTGTTGTTTGATATTATTATTATTGTCATTCCTATTAGTAGTAGTAATTTTTGTTTTTGTTATAGTAGTTGAAGTAGTGCTGGTGGTACTAGTAACAATAGTATGAGAAGAAGAAGGAGGGAAGGAGGAAGAGGGAAAGAAGAGAATGTCGAAATGTTTTATAACACATAATTTTGTCACTTCATGTCTGAAAAAGCAGACAATGTATTAATATTACAATATAAAGTAAGTCTTAACATTACACTATTAATATGACTTGCACCAACTACTTGCTGTATATCTTTGTTGCATTTTCTCAGTTCAGAGTATGAGAATGGTAGCAAAGATGGAGTCCTAAAATAGTGCAATTACTTTATTATTTCTGATAGAAATTGTAGAAAAAGAAATTGTCGAAAAAGTCCACACAGCTGTACACAAATTGATTAAATACACTATAAAAGTTACACTTCATGAACACTTTCTTTGTACATGTCTGTTGTTTAGTTTTGTGCACAAGATGTACTAAACGTGTGTACGAGTGGTGTCAAGAGTTTATCATGTTCTTTTCAAGAACAATTGACCATTACATATTTTCTGAACTTCTTGGTTTCACGATCACTTCATACACTTCTTGTACACGTTATTGTTAAAAATATGTTGTGATAACTCACTAATGTATCAAACATCTAGCAAACAATCATAGGAACTAAACGTGTACTTGTTAGCTCGGTTTAGATATTTTATTGTCAACTAGATTACACGGCGTGTATCCAAGATTCCGTTTAATATCTTTCATTTTATTCGGCTAATAAAATCTCTAATCAATAAACCTTTAAAACCTGTTTGTTAATTTAACATGTAGAGAAGTGAAAAGGTATTTGTTTATTTAATGTGTAAAATGGTACGATTAATGTTCGTTAGTTTACAGTACGTTTCATAGCTACTAACATACATGAATACTTAATGTTGAAACATCTTCACTATAATTTTCAATTTATTTATGGTCTTTGGATAACTTTGGCTAAGGCCTGAGTAAGGTTGAGGAAATAATGTAGGAAGGAAGTCCACCAGGATTTAGTTTAGAGGTACTATTTCGGAATTCGCTTCGGAAAAGCAGGGAGAATCTGAAAAAACTGTCAGGTTGGGTGGCCACTGAGATCATTCTCAGGACCTTCCGGTTCCAATGCTAGCTCTCTACCAACCGAGATACGGCAACTCGATACCCAAGGTGTAAACCACAACACAATTAGAGATCTCGTTGCAGAAACTGTTCAAGTCCTGTTTTGCAAGATCATATTTTACTTACATGGTATATTTTAATGTATGCCACACTTTTGGGTAACAGAATAAGTAATATCTAATTTCAAACAACCTCACTGTTGTTAAAAACGACTTCCACTAATTCGCGTAAAAAATCAAACAACAGATTTTTTTCTTTATATATAAATAACTTTCCTTTAGTACTTGGCCTTGTTTCACCGACGAGATTTTCACTCTTCTTTCTCGCTTCTGGTTCTTTCAAATTCTCATAATTTAGCTGTCAAGAATTTTAAATAGCGTGTAAACTAAGTCTGTTTTTTCTATCGCATTTTAGTTCCAAGATTAGTGTCCTAAAAACATTATGTGAACAATTTTTAGTAAAGTGTCCACGTCCTGATACATCCAAATAAGCAATCGTCTTTGCATCTAAATTCTTCATTATTACGAGATAATTGCCAGTTTACTTTGCATTTAGTAAATGACTATAAACAAGCGGACAGGTTCTATCTTTTTTCCCTTTCAAATTAAAATAAAATCGCAAGCAATCAAAACTGTTCAAATATAAAATTAGAGTACCGGTATTTCTAACACTCTGTTAAATAATGTTAATATCTAATATAGAACTGACAGTGAATTTGAGACCAGAACTAATAATCTACTGGGAACAAAACCATTTTGACGTTTCGTATAAAGAGGGATGCGAATTACAAATGAACGCAAATGCAAACCGACAAATTAGAAGAATTAGCCGAATGAAGCTTAAGGAGATTCACAAGATACTTTTATATTAAAGGCGGTCATCCACTAACGCACACACTCACATAAGCTGAGAAACAAATGAGAGAAACCGATTGAAAGTAGAAGATTCAGATTTCCCTCCTTCCTTCAATACTTTGGAACGCTTCCAACTGAATCTAAAACTAGCCAACTGAATCCTAAGGAAGCGAAAATCAAGAAACCAAACTTGCGGAAAATAATGAAACTTCCGGAAACTTTAAGTTTGGTATTTTTCCTTTAAGTTGTATTTTCACTTTTGCTTTCTCCGTTTCTTCAGGCAACTTTTTTTTCTTGATCTCTCTCCGCCTTCTCTCTCTATACTCACATCATACTTACAACGTTTAATAAATATTCGTTATCATGAGCATATTAATGTTATAGTAATTAACCGATTTACACCTTTTTAAGTAAGAATTCTGCTAGTCATCGCCTGCAAATTCTAGAGTTCACACCGACAAACTTTTTTTTTTTTTACTTTTTATGGTTAAAAATCAATAGAAACTCTAAAAAATCTTTTTCATATCCCCAATGTTTGATTTAACAAAATCCCCTCCCCCCCAAAAAACTAAAAATTTTGGCTAAATACCTAACTTTATGTAAGGTGAATTGGTTTCAAGACTTTAATCGAGTAATGTGGCTACGAAGGACCTGGTCGATGGTGAGTAAACCCACATGAACAAGACGGGAATTGAACTGACGCTTCCTGGCATCCGAAATGAGCACGCAACTCAAGCACTACCGTAACTGTTCTGAATGTTTCCTTCAGAGTAAATACTTGTGATTTTCTGAGCTTCACCTCTGAAATATTACACTTTAAATTTGTCAGTGTCTGATTACTTCTGTATCCTTATATATTATATTTTGAACAAACTGTTAAGATAAGATATAGCACAATTAAGTTTGCATGAAAATTGTTCAATACCAAAGAAAATGGTGAGAGAGTATTCTTTGTTGCTCTTTCGATGGAATAAAAGGCATTACAGAGAGTACCTGATACCATCCCCACTCCCACCAAGTTTCTTTTGCATTTTCTTCGCTGTCAAAATGACTTATCGTTATACTCACTTCTGAGAATATGTTTTGAACTAGCGATCAAAGGTGAAAACGTAATGAAGTTATACAATGTTTATTCATTGACAAGTGTAGAAAATGTTTATTTTACTGTGTATTTTAACTCGGGAAAAAGAAACGGAACGGAATTTAAATTATTATCTTGGAATTTGCGACTGATAGACTAGCATCTTGCTTTTCTTTCTCGGAGTCACGTGTTCCAGCCATGTCGTGCTCCATTCAACGAAGTGGTCTTTATGTCTTACTTACTTACTTACTCTATGGCTTACGAAATTCTCAAGTTCATTGACGCAGTAAAAAACGTTTGCCATAGAATTCTATCCTGGGCATGATCAAGCCAGTTTTCATCATAAATCATGACCTACTTCTCGACTAGTATTTCTAATATTGTCCTCTCAACGACGTCACAGTCTTCCCAACTGTCTCTTACCCTTTGTCTTTCTTCTTATCCGCGTTTCCCACATCCAAGCTACATGGCCTTCCCACTTTAGTCTTCGCGATTTCATTGTTCTTACAACATAAGGTGAGTCGCAAAGTTCATTATACAGTCAACTCCATTCTGCAGTCATCTGGTCCCGTTTCGACCCGTACATCTTCTCCAAAACCTTATTTTCAAACACTCGTAATTTATAAATGAAGTTCATGTACTCCAACTTGTGCAATCGTAAAATAATAAAGGTAGCATAACCGTTCAGTATATTTTGAATTTCATCTTTCTTCATATTAATCTCGAGGTTAGGAGACTCTGGAGTGAACAGAAACATGCACTGCCGATGCTAAGCGACTTTACATTGCTTCCTTGACCTCGTTCTTGCTTGCTACATATGCTTGCAACAATTTAAATTTTACTGTATAGCTTTGATAACATCACTAGTTTACAAATAAATTCTCTAGTCCTCACTGTACTTATTAGTAAATATTAAACTCTAGAATATACGAAAGTTGCATTGAAATCGATCATTAGAATTAAATGAAACTCAGAAGTTTATTTTTAACAAATTGCGCATGTTTGTGAAGAAATCAAAGATTAATCACCGAAACGTTCAATCTTCTTTTGAATGTGTAAATTGTTTTGAGATACACTGATCGAGGGAAGAACAGGAAAAGAGAAAAAGAAAAGAAAAAGAGGAAAGGAAAGAAAGAAAGAACGAATGAAAGAAAGAAAGAATGAATGTAAAGAAAGAGAGAGAGAGAAAGAAAAGAAAAGAAAGAAAAAAAGAAAAAGAATGAGATAGAAAGAAAGAAAGAAAGAAAGAAAGATAGGGATGAAAATACAGTAGAAGCGCAACTTACTTCTCTAATAATAATAAAAAAAGAAAGTGTTTGATAGTAAACCAATACAAATCTATTTGGAGGGGATGAAGAACTGTTCTAACTTCCAATGGTTCAGAAGAAACTGTTGATTGTTTCTCACGCGAAAACTGACATTTTCGTTTCAGACAATTATGTTCTTTAGACGTCTGTAGGAAGAGACATATATCCTTCCCCACATAAAGGGATTCCCTTCTTTTAGAATTTCGGCTTCTTTTTCTCTGCCTTATTCTTACTTTTCGTCTCGGTGAAGAATAGAATTTATTGGCTATCTAAAGAACGAGTTTGTTTTTTGTTTTTAGTTTGTGAAAGAAACAATTCAGTCTCTTTGTTTGAAAATCAGTATTTGTAAAGTCATGGAAAATAAACGTGGTTTATAAACGGTTTGATGGTTTGCATTTGTTCATGACTTTTTGGCATCTAAGGTTCAGGCCAGTTATGGGGTGCAGTGTAGGGAGTCGACCAGGAGCTCAGTTCAAGGTAACATCCCAGGAGTTGCCACGTAAAACTTAGGAAAACATCTGTCAGAATAGTCGCTCGGTTTATTCAAATGCTGTCCAAAATATATGTAGGGCAAAGTAACGTAATTTGACAGTTTTTTTGATATTGGGTTTGATTGGTTGTTAAGCACTTTAGGATTTGTGTTACATAACATTAGCTTGATAAAATGTATCTAAACACCGAAAAAATTCGAAAACATTAATAATAATAAAAACAACTTTTAAAGACATATTTTTCTTAAACAATTTGCAATCAACAGTAAAAATTAATTGTGTCTATGTATAACTAAAAAGAAAATCATAAGACTCGCGTATTTATAAAGTGACTATATGAGAGCGCGTCCCATGTTTTCCTTTGTAGTTTACATAAACAAAAGTATTTGTTACTTTTTTAGTACAAATTGTTTAAGAAAAGTACATCTTTAAAACGTTTTCTTTTCTTTTTTAAAAATTATTGTCTTTAGTTCACAATAGTTAGCAGTGTCCTCAAATCTTGCAACGTTAATTTAGCTGAAACAGTATCCCAGACGTCATAGAATGAGGGAAATGTGCATAGTGACATCAGTTGTGTGAAAATACAATATTTTATTGTTAAATTCATATATTTCTATTTTCTATTTATATATATATTCAAAAGTATGTTTTAATATCTTTAATATTACCCATAAATACTAGCCTGCAATGCTTTGTCGTTTCATTGGTTGCAGAACACTTTACGATTTGGGTAAAAACATAATAGAAAAGACTTTTAAAGAAATACTTTTCTTAAACAATTCGTACTCAAAGTAAAAAATAATTATTTTGCTTGTGAACAAATAAAAAACAAAAGCATGAGGCCTGCTCTCATATACAGTCATTTTATGAATTCCTCAATTAGCGCGTTCTATGTTTGTCTTTTTAGTCATGCTTATACTTTTACTTTTTTTTACTTTTTAGTATGACCTGTTTAGAAAAGTAGGTCTTTAAGAAGATTTGTTTTTATTAATTTGTTCTTGTGCAGCTAAACCATTATTTTTTCTAAAAATAACCTTTTTTGCAACTATGTAACTGAAGGCAAACGACGCTAATGAATAAATTTTAATCATCTTATACAAATTAGAATACAAAGAAGAAAGGGTATTATACTTTAAAAAAATAAAAACAATAATTCTGTTTACACCTCTAGCAAGTACGTAACGATGGCAGCTAACCGCTAGAAAAGTTTCAATTGAAAAGCAACAATAATTTATAATTTATAGCAGTTTTTAGAATACTAACTACATGGAAATAAATGGGAGAGTTAGGCTTTAAAATGCATATTACTAGAAATTACCTTTTTTTTTATTCATCACTTTCTTTCTCTGTACTCTTCAAATATGTGTTTGTCTCCTCTATCAATAAATCAATATAAGTACACCTGCAATATAAGCTTTGTAATCTGTACGTTTTCAATGTAAAATTTATTTGTGCTTCTGCACGATAAACCTTTTTATATAAGAATGTGATAGTTTCGCGTTACTTCTTCTATGAGCAAGTTGTGATCTAACTAGTTTGTCGAAATAAATGTTGTCAAGTTAACCGATATACGAGTTAACAAGAACATTTTCCTATTAATACGATGTATCAACTTTGGTGATATTTGTATTAGATCTTGCACAAATAATCCACGTAAACACACTTTCCTCTCTATAATGTTTTCTGTGGTATTTCAATTACCTCCCATACACCAATATGTTTTACAAACATTATTCAACTTTGAAAAAAAAAAAAATATTCCTGAAATGTAAAAAAAAGTCAAGTAAATTATCAACAAGATAATATTTCTAGAAAGTGTTTTATATGTTTTTCCCATTAAATTCATTTGTAACAAGAAAGTTTATAATATTTTGCGTGTTTGTGAGTGTGTGGGAAAGTATCCATAGTTACTAAAAACAATTTAATATACTGAATACTGGGTTAAATTCTCAGAACATATAAACTCGTAAGTGAACAAGGGAATGTTATATACTGTAACTACACAAATTCTCATGGTTTTTTCTGTCAACTTGGCTTAATGGACAGAAGTACAGATGATATTTCCTCGTTTCTGATTGTTTCTGATTACCAAAAGCTAGTAATGTATGTTGTTGGAATTCAGTATCTTCATCGGTATATGATACAATAATGAATATTAAAACAGTGCTTTTTGTATTGGAATTTATTTTATGTTGCTAATAGTTTGTAAGAATATTCTGTATCATGTGAAAGATGAAAGCTAGAAATACTGAAAAGTGGATCCTGTAGTAGTATCAATTCTCTAATGCACATACACATACTAACACGTATATATATAGAACGTCGTGGAGAATGTTTCATTGATAGTACCGACAACAAAATAATAGGTAGGTGATATTTAATTTCATTAATGTATCTTAATGGACAGTAATGACAGACAATGGGAAACAAAAATGTTACAATGCAATAACAAGAATAGAAAAGCTAGATTGATATGTATGAGTTTCTTTGAAACTGTAGCAAACCAAAAATATTTTTGTTCAATGCAGTTCCCGAAGGACTATATCAGCGTTCAATTTTGCTCTCAATTTTATGCAGTAACATAATATTTTAATGTTTTAATGAAAACGGCAAGATCATCATTATGAAATCCTGTTTATGATCAATAAATATATTATAATTAAAATTATATTGATAAGAATACCAAACGAACTTTATGTAAGGCAAACAAAATGAACTATAATATGTAATTTTATAATACTTTTTCACATAATAAAAACAGTTTGTAAAATATAAGAAATGTAAAATCACTCTCAATTTCCGTGTTTAGTTAGATACTTGGTGAATACGGTAGGGTAAAGAGATTGATTACATATCGTGGAATGATGTAGACAATTTCAAGCTGTTCAAAGTTAAAGGTATCCACAAAGCCTCATTTGTAGTATAAATGGCCTGAGCCAAAGTTGCCTAAATATCTTAAAATTTAATTCAAATGAAAATTCAAAGTTGTAGCAAAAATGTCCCATCCATTTTTGGCGCAAAATCAGCCGTATAATTGACTTTCTTAAGATTAGGTACGTGCTTTAAGCGATTTATGTCGAGATCTGAGCTTCTAACCCATCCTGGTAAAATATATAGCAAATTCTGCAAACAGTTATACAACAATCCTCAAATAATTACATAAAGTATACTCTTGACTGCCTCATACACTCAGGAAACTGTCGACACAAAGCATCTGAAGCTGAGAATACAAAGACCGACCACGCTATCCTTGATCAGTGGTCTACTAGGAATTACAATATTCAAGGCCACAGTGCAAGCGCATATGGCCCTATCCTAGGTATTAAAAATGGAACTCGTATAGGTCGTCGAGTTCCAAAGCCATAGACCTCAAGTTTCTTACCAGTTTACAGATGGATACGGTTCCATACATTTCTTTCTAACGTTCGGCGTCATGAGATACAATATATGTTTGTGATCAACATCTATAGTGAACCATTACATTCATCAATCAGCGACCATGCGAAAACTTCTTTAATCACGATGAATAGCAATCTTCATTCCTAAATGTAAATTTGTTTCAAAATATGAGTCCATACTAGACTCTCAATTTTCGCAAGCACAAAAATATATAGAATTCATCCTGATCACTGATCCGCGATGAACTTATAAATTATAAAATAAGCAAATGTACTTATTCTTTAATGCCAGAAGTCACCAAATATTGCGGCTTTCTTCTGTTCCCTTGTGTAATGTTAAATTGATAATTAAAATTGTGTAATTTTAATTTGGGAGGAACGAGGCAAACTTGTAGCGCCTAAGCAAAAAGGATTTTTTCGACACTACAATATTGAATATTTATATGTTCAATGTTGTAGGACGAAGAAATTTGAACTAAGGTTAGATGTGTGGAAGTAATGGCCGGGATAGCATCAATGGATCCTATATGGATCTAACTATTTTGTGGTTACAATTTTAGTTGAACATTAGTGTACAAAAGTAACGAGGAAATTTTCAGTTGAAGATATTGGCTTAGTTAAATGTTAAATCGGATCCAGGTTTGAGATTTTTTGATACTAAATTACGAGAAGAAGCACGTGGTGCAACCTGACAGTGAGCAGAAGTTGTCATAAATAAGATATTCTTAGAGTTGCTAATTTAAATAAAATAATTCGTTGGAATTATAACTAAATTAAATTAAAGAGAAATAGTCTTGGAGATTTAAACTTACGGATAAAATTAAGAGATAAGTCGTAAATTTAGTAACTAAACTTCCTTGCTTTCAGTTAATACTATTGGTTAAGTACATTTTAGATTTTAAGGTAATGTTTTCATTAACTGCCCTTGATTATTCATAAGTGGAGTTTAAAATTGACGTTAATAAATAAATACTTTTGTGTTGATAAAGTAATCGACGAGTTGTAATAATTACCGGTAAATAATAGTTTAACTATAACAATTTGATACCTGCTGTGTAACCAAATTAGGATTTAACAGTATTTGGACAAAGTCTAATCGTTTGCTGTGTTGCTAGAAAGGTTAGGTCGAATTAACTAAGAATTGTTGTCAGAAGTGATGCGGTTCGTGTGTCGAGGGCATGGAGTAAGTGTGAGAATGTTCGGATGTATGAATGCTCTGATTATGGAATTTGATTGGGGTTTCTTTAGTTTTCTTATTATATAATATTTGCATTGTATATTCTTGCTACATATGAATCGAGTTAGTTCTTCGTTGATTTCGAAAATCCTCAAGTGTGCGCTACTGAGGTAGGATTTGTTTTCGTAATATTGCTAATTTTTGCTGTGTGGTTGGTCAGATTGATTGTTCGGTCAGTGCGATACATGGTTTTGCTGTTTATGCTTTTGGGTATTAAGTTAGGTTTCGGGTCTGGTTTAAAGGTTGTGTCAAGTCAGGTTAATGTTAGATTTTCCTTTGGCACAAGGGATTGGTTTTGATGTTAAATTAGATAGCAAGTTAATTGAGTGATTGTGTGCAAAACTATGAGCTTTTAAATTATAAAATGTAAATACTAAAACGAGGTGATCAAAATAATTGACTGATTTCGCGAGAATTGATTTCTTTAATTTTTGCAACTTAGACCTACGGAGTGTTAGTGATGTAGTTCAGTTGTCTTTATACTAAAATTATTGTGTTTTTTAAAATTATTTAACTTAGTTTAGGTTTAAAAGGGCTTAATATTAAAATAGGGTCCTGATGATGAAATTAATTTATTTCGAAACGTTGGCTCCGGTAACAAAGTTTTGGGAGGCTTATAAAATTCTAAGAGATAGACTTGAAAGGTTGAAAGTCACCTAAATGAATGCCTAATTTATTGTTTTAAGAAGTTTTGAAGTTTCAGTTTAATATTTTGATTCTTTCTCTCTGGAATGTTTAAAACGTGAGATTTCTTTCACCCCCCCCCCCACACACACATACACACACTTAAAACTTATAAATCAGTATTTTGCTAATTCTGAGTTAACATACAATTAGTTAGCACAATATATGTTACAATATTTCTAACTGGAGACTGGTCTCGTTTAGTTAGTTAGAATCGTATATTTTGTGAAATTACAGAATTTTGAGTAGCAGAACGGAAATATGTTTGATTACTTATCATGTTAATATTTTGGAGGTTATGCTTTCATAATGTTGTTTAATGAATTGAAACTTAGATGTTGATTGATATTTCAAATGAAGTGATCTTATTTATTGGAAATATTTTGAATTTGTCAAATATTTTTTTTGTTTTGGATTTGTATCAGCTATACACATTTGTATTCTAAAATATATTGGAAATCGAAAACAGTTGTGTAAATAAAGGAATCAAGTGGAGCCTTTTGCTTTTAATTGAGTGTTTTAACAGATTAAGATCGAAGAATCGTTAGATTTTAGGACCATACTACCGAAAAGGTATCTTGTTGTCGATTTTGCTTTTCTAAAACTTGCTTACTTTCAGTAATATCTCAGTGAGGCGTTACACTTGTAGAGTTAGTTATGGAAGAAAAACAATTATAAAAGTTGTCGAAGTGTTACGATCTTCGTAAAACACGAACAGAAATTTCAAGAGCAGAAAGAATTTAAGAATGAGGTATTAGAAAAAAACTTATAAATTATTTAAGGAGGTACTGAAAAGTTCGCGCCAACTTTTGCTAATACCGTAAACATGAAACATATCTATAAATATTGTTGTCTAGTAATGGAAGTTGAAAGGACTATTATGTAACGATACAAATTGAATTAAATGCTATACTACTATGAACACAACATAATAATTATAACATGGTTTTAAAAATTGACTTAAGACTTTAACACGTGTCTGTCATTTATATTATGTTTGTCATTATTGAGAAGTAAAAAACAAACAAAAAAATTGCATTGCTCACTAAAACTACTGTAATATGTTTAGACTTTAGGTTTCTATGATTTCATTTGTTACGTTTAAGAAAGGTTTAGCATAAAAGTGGATATTTGCCATAAATTCACATTATTGGTCAGATTAGCAGAGGACCATAACTAACTTTATTTTACAATTACCATTGCTGAACATGTTCTGTATGATTGGGTAAACTAGAAAATATTTGGGTAAATGTTGTTGTAATAAATAGAATGTAACCATCCTACACTTTTTTTATTTCCTAGATATATCCAGTAATGTTTCAGATAAATGTTACTATTGGTAGGAATCCTGAAAATGCACCAAAAGATTTATTTTAGGTTATTGAAGCTCCTCAGTTTTCAGTTCCAGTGTGACTTTCACACACGCTCAAAGAACAAAAATCCCTTTCCATAGGCATACAGGCTGAGGTAGATTTCGAAGTTTCGCTGGGAGCCGGGGCTCGCCCCCCAAATTCAGTGCTTTTGAGAGGATGCGCCTCCTTTATCTTAACCAACATCTCCCTGCAGCACTACACCACCACGGAGTACATCTTCACCCTCCCACGGTTGGCTGCGCCCCCAGAGGGACGATTTGCCCCATTTATTGTAACCTACTCTTGGTCATACACCTTCAAAGAAAATTTCGTTTCTCTACCTTCAATGATTTGGAAATTGGGTTTTTGGGGCTGCCATTTTGGATCCAAGTTGACGACTTTTTGAAAGTTTTCTTATTTTGTCGTGTCCTACTTGTGATAGTACAACTTCAAGTAAAATTTCATTTATCCAGCTCAAACGGTGTGCAAAATGGGATTTTGGGCGGTCATTTTGGATCCAAGATGGCGACTTTTCCCAAATGTTGTGATATTTCCCTAAGCTACTCGTCATAACGCACCTTTATGCCAAATTTCGTATCTCTAGCTCAAACGGTGAGGAAAATGGATTTTAGGTCCGCCATTTTGGATCCAAGATGGCGTCTTTGAACTCATTAGGTAACATTTTCATAATCAAAAAGTGATGTTGTACCTTTATGCCAAATTTGATTTCAATAGCCCCAGCGGTTTAGGCTGTGTATTCTATACAACAATGGGTTCGGCGGCCATTTTGGATCCAAGATGGTGACCGATTTTGCTCATTAACGAACTTAACCGAGCTATTAAGCCTAGAAACAACATATAAAAATTTGGTTCAAATATCTTCAAAATTATGGCCGCTAGCGTGTTAATATATAAATATATATATATATATATAAATATACACTTTCATATCGTACCGATCTCAATAGGTATATTTTCTTCGAAATCTACCTAAAAACTGGTTCTTGTCGTAACCACAGTCCAAATACTGATAAAAAAGTGCTTGCTTCAACGATCTTAATCACATAGCTTCCAGAAGTGGCAAATCTTCTCAAGGAATGGAGTTTCCGGTCCCTTATTGTCAAATATAAAAGTAATGAAAGCATGCAATTAGTGAGTGTGACTTTCTTTACGTTTTCGGGCTTCAAACAACGCATTTCTGACCCTCTATACTGTTTTGATCTAGTTTTTTTTATGACTGGCAGTTAAGACCAGTTGGTAAAAAGCTGGAGCTCTAACCGACCAAACTGTGTTCAACTCTCGAATATATTTTCCCCATTGCTCCCAGTAATTCTAAAAACTGAATGATGTCTGTTTTTTATTATCCAAACCACTGGAAATATCCAGTAAGTCGGAAAATTTTCCACAGGGGAAGTGAACGTGATACTAACTTTAAAACCAAAGAATGCTTATGTTAAACGTCAGCATAACAAATACAGATTTTTGATACAAAATTCCACGACCATGAAATAAGTACATTTCTGATTCCAAAAACAACATTCTTCATACTATTGCCTATATACAACAAGCGGGAAAGATAATAACTAATTTTAATTCTTAAAAATTCCCAAGAAGAAATTGCAGTTTAGTTGATTCTCTAAGGCAGTGTTTGTGCTTCAAACTGCAAGTTGTTGTAAGCTTAACTGTGAACTCGTTTGTTTGTTTAGAAGCTACTTTGAGATGACTAGCACGTTCGCAATCTGTTGTTTGCTACTGCAACCAGCCGTGAAAGTTCAAACTAAAGGCTGTGTAGCTTCAAGTTATAAATTTCACCATGGCTATACAAACACTAACATTGTATTGAAGCTTTGAGAAACTACGAAATTTTCCCGTCAAAACTACAAACAAAAAGAATCACGAAGAGACATCTTCTATATAAAAATAAAGTATAGGACATTATGTTATATTTATAGATTCTTAAACAAGTCTTATATCAATTAAATTAAAGATTAAGGAATTTTCAAAATAGCACAGTGATATTCAGTAAATTTCAAACATATCAAATAAAATCTTTAAACAAGTTTTTGTATTCGAATATAAGGTTAGAAAACTTGGTAAGAAGTTCGGGTAAGAAGTTACGGGTAAGAAGTTCGTTTAATTTTACTGTCGTTATAATATATAGGAATACATTCATATATTTGACCAAGTCTATGATAAACATTAATACAAGTTTATTTCATTAATTTCCTTCATAGTAACAGACAGAACAACCATCATTAGGTTTCACGAGTAAAGGTAAAGTATCAATATTAACAGCACACGATCTTATTAAATCGCACTAATTATGGTAGACATGTTCACTCAAAGCTTGGATTGACCAAAGTAACCATTTTAATCACATTAATGAGCGAGTACTTTGTGATGAATTATGTAGCTTCTAAGAAAACGTAAATTGCCTTTCGACCCACATCCTGGTTTCAATCGAATGGAAGATTAGGAGTTCATAGTCCAGCATGTGACGCCATCGGCCAAAAATTAGTCCTTTCTCTACCACATTATCTTGCCTCCATGGAAGTTGCATAGTTGAACTTTGCGATATCCCTAAGTATGGTTCATCGACTCAACTCTGTACTTAGTTGGTACCCAAGAATTATAATGGTGCCTGTCATTTAATAATTTAGGAATGTTTTATATCAGTTCATAGCGTGGTGTAAGTGTATTTGCGATTACATTTTTGACTGCAGGACACATATTGTAACGTAGTGCCTTAAAACGAACATACCTAACATGCTTAACACATATTCTAAACCAAGTTTCTAAGGATTAAACAAATTTGATAAATCTTTACACTTCACAGAAATTCATTTCATGGAAAGAATTAATTCCTATTTTTATTCAGTTATTTGAGTATTAGTAGCCCTAACTAGTATTTTCTTAATAACTGTCATTCTTTGATCGAAGTTGGGAAAGTTAATTTAAATTTTGTTTATATGTTCGGCTGTTTGCAGGAAAACATTTAGTGACAGCAGATTGAAAATTTCTGACACCAGAATAGAAGTCAGCACATTCAACATACCCGACCTCTTTGGCGTAACTTTCTGGAGGTCGTGGGTTCGATCGCAGCGGCCAATCATCCTGACTGAAGTTTTCCCAAGGTTTTACCTCAGTCACACCAGGCAAATACCAGGATGGAACCTTCAACCTAGGTCTTGGCCGACACTATCCCACGTCCTTTCCCTTTTCCTATTCCGGCCAGAGCCTTAGATGCCTAAAGTCATCAATAAAAATTCAATTTAATTAACCAACGTATTTTAATCTGATGACGGTCGATAACACGGTCGGGCGCAAATTCAGTTTAGTGCGACGCTTAATCCACTGCACACATTCTACTTTTCTTTACCTTCTACTACGCATAACAACGTGCTTCTTATTACTGTTACAACTTGTCATAGTTCAAATCGGTTTACAGACATTTACTCTGGTCACGAGAGTTAGTTGTATTACTACACTACCCCACACGAAACCCAGGACTGTTTGTGGTATGGTAAAGATTATCCAAGAATAGTTGTCCTTTGACAGGATTCTCGTTCTCGGAAGCGACTTTTCACAATTTTCTTGAACTATGAAGGGACATTGATGTGCCGAAAGCGTGGAAAAATTAACTTTAGAGTTTTATATTACACATCAAGGGGGATTACCATGAATGGGTTAAATTATGGTACTTATGTGTCGAATGCCCAGTTGAAAGAACTGAAGCAAAAACAAGAAATTCGAGGGAAAAATCCAGGTACTTTGCCATGCACTTTACAGCCCCAATATCACATCATACGGCTTCTGATTGTTCCATCTGCCATTGTTGGAAAGCATCTTAAACGTAAGCAGAACCTTGCTTAGTCCGTAAATTCAGCTTTGCTGATAATAACTCATTTGGAGTACTGCAGTGTCTTTGATAAATGGTTTCAGTGCATCCAACGCTGTGTGGAAAACAATGAAGGGTACTTCGAAGGATTGTGAAGCTAAAAGTTTCAATTCAGTTCAGATCATGGATATTGGACAGTCACTTGCAAAACTTTCTGAATGCCCCACGTAACTTACAGAAACGGGATATTGGAGTGCTGTAGGACCTACCCAAACACAGTAAATTCGTACAATGTTATGTTAGTTACCATTGTCGAGTAAGCTGCGTAACTAGATTAATTACAGGATAACACTTTTTAAAAATATTTTATTTGTAGGGAAAACCTGGTTACTAATATTCGAATATAAATAATAACTAAGAGATCCAGAACCAAGGACTTTTAACAATGGAAAGACAATTGATTCTCCGCATAAAATTATTTAAGTATGTATTCACATTTGAATTATATTTTTCAACTTGTATAATTCATTTAAGACTTTTTCATTTCAAAATGACGTACAACGAAATGCCATATAACGCAAGACTTCGTTCTTCTAAAAGATACATAGCAAGAGAAAAAAGTGACACAATGCTATGTTAGACAGAGTTATACAACCTGGCTTGAATTATGTCTATTGGTTTCAGATAAGAAGAAGTACAATTGAGGGATAACAAATTTTAGTATGAAATCTTCCCTTCATCCATCTTATTTTTTTCAAGTACAAGACTGTATATTGTAGATTCAAGTAATTCGTATAAAAGTATCACTTTCACCTATATTATCTGCTTACAACACTGCTGTTTAACAGCAGAAGAATACAATTAAACATAACACTCTGTCGATTGATCAACATTAAGGAACTGAGTCTGGCAGTCTTTATTACTTGTTTGAACACTATGTAAAATTTGATTATCCTAAGAGTTAATACTCCAGAAACCTCATCACAGTGTAGTAAACTCCTGCTTGTGTGATGAGTGTGCACTGTGGAGAAACTAGAGAAATTCCCTTCTCTAGAACAGATGCCAGTTGACAAGGTGACATGCATAGAGTGATTGATGGTCAGTTGGAGAGAGAGGTCAAGGCTCTAAAGAAGTAAAAGCCCATCATCCCGAGAGCTTTGGGTGTCATCTTTCCTTTCACCCTTACCCCCCTCCTCATCTCATCTTCTCTCTTCATTGCAACACTTCATATCAAAATGGACAGAGTTTACCATGAATTTTGGCACGAACTGCAAACGATAGCTCTTCACATCACTAATGAGCACTCTACAAATGATGATCACGCTTAAAGAGAAGATGTGAGTAAAAACAATATTACCTCTACTTAATTGAACGAGTACTAATATTTGGAAAACTCATTATAAGTATCCCCCCAAAAAAGTATAAGTAGAGTATTGGCCTGAAAGAGTACAACTATATCGTAGTATGGCTTTCTTGTAATAAAAGTACGAAGTCAGGATTTATGTTGAAAATTGGCAGAGTACACTAAGAGATTTTGCCAGACGCAAAGTACTTTATCAGATAGGTCTATGAACATCAGGAATTTCAAAGTACTGACTCAGAAGTAAAGGTAAGTAATCTGAATAGATGCAACTTCAACTACGTCAGGTGACAAACGTATGGTAGACGAGTATTATTATAATTTTATGCACATGTTTTTAGTTTGTTTTTCCTCCCTTAATTTGCCTGTTGGGAACTATATGTTTTCCTATTGTATTAATTTCCTATTAATGAGAATTTTCGAATAAAATTGGATAGCTTAATGATAGATTCTGATTACTGCGCCCTTACTTGTATTATAAAGAAAAGTATGAATATTGAGAGATGGTATGGAATTTGGTAATTTAAATAGTTTATTTGGTTAAATAAATTGAAGTCAAATTTGAAAATCAGAAAAAAAGTGTCTTGTAGATGTAATTTGAATATACTATATCCGAACAAAAACACCAGACGTGCAAAAAAGTGGCTCCAAGTTCTTTAGCCCTAAAAAGGTGTGAAAATGGGAGACGGATGAGACAAGTTCCTTGGTGGCAGCATGTAAGAGGGACAAAGGAACTTGGTGCGAGGTGGCAAGGTTCATGATCCTCAAGTTATAAGGGTGGTGTTGATAATAAAACCCACTAAGTCCACTGCCACCAACCTAAGGCTGTTACCAGCTCGTGCCAAGTTCCTTTGTTCCTGTTACATGCTGTCACCAAGGAACTTGGCTCATCCGTCTCCCATTTCACACCTTTTTAGGGCTAAAGAACTTGGCTCCACTTTTTGCACATCTGCTGTTTTTGTTCGGATTTCACAGCTCTTTGTACGTGTATAATATATATACTCGCTCGCTCGGCCTCGTTTAGGTCCTCGCCCCCGGTAGCTGGCCGCGCCCCCAACTTCGAGGTTTTGGGTATTACGCCCCTTTATCGTAACCACTCTCCAGGACACTGTGCTTCCATGTTGCAGATTTTTCCCCATACCCACCGCCCATGGGAATGCCATATTTACTGAAACATAGGGAAGCTTTGCCATGTTTAGTGTAACCTACTTGTGATGATACAGCAAATTTTCTTCCTGCTGGCGGCCCTAAAATCCACCACCACCAACCCTAAGGCTCGAACATCATCTGGTGTTTTGCTCGGATTTCACAGCTTTGTATACGTGTATATATATACTGGGTTCGCCTCGCTGTTTGTGCTGCCTCAGAATTCCGTGTGCGCCCCAACTTCAAATTTTTAGGGCTACGCACCTTTTATTGTAATCAGACTTTTGGGGGGCAGCGCCCCATGCTGTGCAGACCCTTTCGCATATCGCCTCGGGGGCTGCACTCTCATAGCGGTGATTTGATCGATTTATTGAAATATTTTCGTACACCTTCATACCAAATTTCGTTTCTCTAGCTTCAGTGGTTTGGAAAATGGTATTTGGGCGGCTCTGTTGAATTAAAGTAAGCGATTTTTAAAAAGTTTTCTTACATTGCCGTTACCTACTTGTGATGGTACACCTTCATACCAAATTTCGTTTCTATAGCTCGAATGGTGTGGAAAAATATTTTGTGCGGTCATTTTGATCCAAGTTAACAACTTTTTCAAAAAATGTAAATTATTCCTAAACTACTCTTGTTAATACACCTTTATGCCAAATTTCGTATCTCTAGTTCAAATGGTCTGGAAAATGGATCATGAAGTCAGCCATTTTGGATTCAAAATGTTGTCTTTGCAGATATTTTGTAATCTACTAGTGATGATATACCGTCATAATTCGAAATTTCATATTCCAATTCTTTTCATCTTTTTTATTACAGAACCTGAAAATCGCTGATTTCGCGATAAACTCTTGTTCCTGTATAGCATGCTAACGTTTTGTGACACGCGGAACTTGGCTGCAAGCACTGCCGTACGTGTTGATACTCCCCTCGATTCGCTCGCGTCGCTGCGCCAAGAATCCCACGGCAGCCCGCGCATCGCACTTGAGGAGTTTGGAGGAATTGCGTCCTTTTATCACAACCAGAATCTGGAGGACACTGCGCCCCATGATGCAGATATTCCCTCATACTCCAGAGCGCTGCGTCCGAATGGGGAAACTTCCACATTCTGCCTGTATAACATGCTCCTGGGAGTGCTAACGTTTATGACGGGTAAAACTTGGTGGGACACGCAGGAGTATTGGAAGTTGGCGCGAGGAACTAGGCTCATCCATATTCCATTTCACCACTTTTTAAGGTTGAAGGAGTTGACTGGACATTTTGCACCCCTGGTGCTTTTGCTCGTATTTCGCAGCTTTTTACACTTGTGTAATTTATATGAACGCTTCGCCTGATTGGGGCGATGCCCCCAGAATTCCAAGATGGCCTCGCTGCGGCGCACCTTTTTATCGCAATCAGGCTCCCGCTGGGAACTTCACCCTAGTAGGGAAGACGAGCCGAATTTATTCTAACCTACTCGTAATGGTACACCTTCATACCAAAATTTCGTTTCTCTAGCTTCAGTCGTTATAAAGTGGGGCTTAGGCGGGCATTTTGGATATAAGATGGACACATTTTTAACGTTTTCTTATATTTTCGTGACATACTCGTGATGATGAAATGTCATACCAAATTTAATTTCTCTATCTCGAACGATGTGAAAAATGGTATTTCAGCTGCTATTTTGAATCAAAGGTGGTGATTGTTTTAAAACGTTGTTATGTTTTCCTAAACTACTCTCGATAATACATCATTATGCCAAATTTCGTATATCTGGCTCAAGCAGTTGGAAAATGGATTTATGACGCCCGCCATGTTGGATCCAAGATGGCGTCTTTAGAGATATTCTGTAATATTTTCATAATCTACTAATAATGTCGTACTGTCAAACTAAATTTCATTATTCTAGCGGCAGCCGTTTAGGCTGTGTATTATTTAAAATTTAGGGTTGGCTTCCATTTTGAATCCAAAATGGCGACATTTTCAAATTTTTAAAAAAAGTTTTCTTAATTTGCTATCAATGATGTAGTTTCATACCAAATTTCACTGTTCTATCTTTAGTCGTTTAGGCTGTGTATTCTTTGAAATTTTAAGTTTGGCGGCCATTTTGAATCCAAGATGGCGACCTTCTCAAAATGTCGGAATTTTTCCTTTATCTACTTATCATCCTCTACCTTCATACCAAATTTCATATTTCTAGCTTACTCCAAACACCCTAAACAATATGATGAGTGAGTGAGTGAGTGAGTGAGTGAGTGAGTGAGTGAGTCAGTGAGTGAGTGAGTCAGTGAGTCAGTCAGTCAGTTAGCCTAAAATGTGTAATTTTAGGGGTCCACAACTAGAACATAGTTTAAGATACGAATATGAAATTTTGTACATGTGCACATATTTACCATATCTTCTTAACGGCAGAAGCTGATATTCATATCTTTAACATCTTGTTTCTTACGGGGCCCCGAAATCGTCGATTTTGCCATAAAGTCTTGTTCCTGTATAACATGCTTCTGGCAGTGCTGACGTTTTCTAACGTGAAGAACTTGGCTCATGCACTGCCGTGCATGTTGATATCAAGCTCTGGTGTGTGTGTGCATGTATGTGTTTGTCCTTTCCTTAGGGGTGCATCTTTCTTTAAAATGTATTCTTTGTTCTTCGAATTTTCTTAACAATATTTTATGGATTGCTTAAGCTAAAATCTTTTTCATTATATTACAATTCTGAGCCAAATATCATGCATAATGTATTGTATACTCATATAGTTTAATACTAAATTCTTGCTTGTTAGTCGATATCCATAAAATCAAATTTGAGACATGGATAGCTGTATAAAGAAAATATCCATTTGTAGATATGAAAAATAATAAAATATTTTGAGTACTCACCCCTTCAATACATACATCTGAACTATTTTTATCTAATTATAAGCCTTCCTTAGTTACAAATTTGGTTTCTAGGTTAAACGTCACATATTTACAACAATACCCTAAGCTTCTAGTATAAGTCAATAGTAATTTTCTGAGACAAATACGCAGCTAAACGTTAGTATATTGTTTATCCGCATACAAACTTAAAGTCTTTCTTACTACGCATAAAATTGAAAACACAAGAGGTAATGTTCGACACAATGAGAAGCGTTCGGCACAAAGGAAAATATTTTAACGAGCGAAAATTATTGTGACTGATTATATACCCAGGCTGAATACACTAGAAATTAAGGTACTGCTTTCGAAGAGTATGTATAGAAATATACAACATTTAGAAGTAATAACTTCAAAATGAAATCAAGTGTAGAAAAGGGTACGTACCTTATGTTTTAAATACCTTTATATAAACTAACTAACTAACTCTACGGTTTAAAAAATTCGCAAGTTCAATGCCGCAGTAACAAACGTTCTCCATGGGATTCTATTCTGGGCAATATCAAGCCAGTTTTCATCACGAACACCTACTTCTCGAAGATCTCTTCTAATGTTGTCCTCCCAGTGACGTCTCGGTATTCCTAACTGTCTCTTTCCACACGGCTTTCCAACCATAATTAAATATAATCTTCGTTCTTCCATCATCATGGATGATGGAGGATACATGGCCTGCCCACCTAAGTAGCGGAGTTCTTCATTATGCACTATCCTCCATTCTCCAGCCATCTCGTCCCGTTTCGGCTCATATAACTTTCTCAAATCCCTATTTTCAAACACAAGTAACTTATGTTCATCTGCTAGGGTCGTACTCCAACTTTCGGAACCGTAAAGTATTATCGGAAGAATAACGGTTTTGTATATTTTTAATTTCAATTTCCTTGATATTAATCGCGATGTTAGAAATTTTTGGACTGAATAGAAACATGCGTTGCCCGATACTAAGCTACTTTGTATTTCTTCCATGCCCTCATGTTTGCTTGTTATATATGTTCCTAAGCATTTAAATTTGTTTATTTTCTCTATGACCTCATCCCTAACTCTTATGTTTTTATTTCCTTCATTCCCTCTCTTTCAGCTTATTATCATTTATTTTGTTTAATCTATGTTTACCTGAAGATCTATTTCATCGCACGCTTCTACTAATACATCACTGTTATTTTCTAGTGATCTATATCGTTACCTATAAAATCTACATCATCCGAGCATACGAACAGTTGATTCAAAGCATTCAATGATAATCCTTTTAGCCCTGTTTATTTTTTTAAAATCACTTATTCTAACGCAAAATTGGACAGTAATGATCATAAGGCATGGCTCTGTTTCAATCCGTTGCGAATTTTGAAACAATCTGACACATTATTAAATATCCGTACTCTGCTTATGGGGTTGCTGAGACACAACTTCACTATTTGAACAAGATGAAAGTCTCTCTATATACATGAAGTAAATAACATTTTGATCATTGCTCTGCACTGTAAAGGTGTAAAATGTACATAAGATATTTACAGGAAATACACTATAAATATAGTAAATTGTTGATCGCTTCTTATATTTTTTATTTGCATATTAAATTGATTTTAAGTTTTCTACAAAGTAACTTGAAATACACAGACTCGGAAAGTTAATTATGCTAATTTGTAGATACTGATATATTATTCAGCCCCTCTGGGGTCATCACCGCTTTTGTTTTGGCTTTATTTTTTGTCCATCTACCTGTTGGCATGTCTGACTGTATCAATATAATATTAGGCAGTACAAATTAGGATAAAACTGTTCAAAGTCTGTATGTGGACAGAAACTGAATCGTGCAATGCAAACCATATCAATGAAAGCGTGATTATTATCATCTCCAGATTCAGGTACTAAGAGATTAGCTTAGCATTCGGGAGGTTGTGGGTTCAGTTCCAGCGACCGGCCATCTTGAGTGAAGTCTTTTCACGGTTTTTCCTCAGTCACAATAACCAAATACAGGGATAGTACCTTCAACTTAGTGTGGCCGATAACTTCCAGCATCATTGCGCCTCCCCTATCGCTCCCTGAGCCTTAGACCCCTAAAGGCCATAAATAAAATTCAAAATTCACAATTGAAGTTTTTAGACAACGTTTGTTATTGTAAAGCGTAAATATTTCTTCCTCTGTTCCATTTTTAAATTTTATTTGTGGCCGTTAAGGGATACTAAGGAAAACCTCAGTCTGGACAGTCGATCATTTGTTTCAAAGCCGCGTACGCACTTAAGTCTAGATTCAATTGTTCTGTACGCAAGGGATATTACAATAGGATTTTGTCCAATACGAATCAAGTATAAATAATTACACGAAGTACTGGAAGAGACATATAAAGTGTACTTTAATTTAAACTGTGTTTATGAGCAAAAATATCACTTTGCTAAACCTAACTGAATTGATTTTATTAATGGCCAATGACTTAATTAACCATAAAAGGTTCTCCCAAGCTTAGCCGCAAACTCCGATCTTGTTATAATACATCATCCTTTTCCTTTCATAAAAAATGTACAAACTGTGGCGATGAACTTGCAAGTCTGTAATGCGTAGTGTAAGTAAGTAAGTAATTGAAGTGATTGATTGCAGACAAAAGCAACCGTTATTTAAATTGTTTCCCGTTGTGTTTCAATTCACGCCCCGATCTATACAATCTGACATAAAATTTCAAAACATGCCATCTTCCTGTTTCACTTGCTTTCTATTATAACTCTGATATTATCTTTGCCTCAGGAGATTTAATTAATTAAACCTATTCAACACGGAACATATTTTATTTTTTTAATTTCAGTAATAAAAAAAACATAATAAAACAGCCTTTGGGCTGAAACAAATACCGTGTCATTTTAACATTTGACTAAAGGAAAAACGTTCGAAGTTCAATTTACGATAGTCCGAAATAATGTTTGAAACGTATTAGCTTTCTCCCAGAACAAGGAAAAGCTAACTCTCCAAATGTAAATAATAAATTTCGTTTGCGTCTGCAGATATTTCCCATTCCCTTCAGTATGAATATTGTCCTGAAGCGCTTTAGATACATAATCAATTCCATTATTTTACCTTTGTATCTCAATAGACTTGTAGCTTCGAGGCATCACATGGGTTTACACTTTATCCGTATTAATTAACCTGTACAGTATCATTCGACATCTATCACTGTTACACAACAGATATGTTTGCCCATACACACACATTTTTCTTTATGTTTGTTTAGGTGTGTGTGCTTCTGTGTGTGAATGAGTGATTGAAAACATCTCGTCAAACTCGCCAAAATATCTCAAAATATGAATACTTATCAAACTCGTAATTCACTTCTAAGCTTATATGCATGTTCGACATGAATATTTTTATTCTAACAGAAATAGAATTTGCTCCTAATTCACTATATAATGTAAACATGTTTACTCTATATACCGATATATAGTTTTCATTCTGTTCCAAGAAGCGTATACGAGAAAAATGCCAATGTTAACCCAACGTTTGGAAACTAAGTTGTTCATTTTGATATAGTTCTTTTGATATAACTCTATGCACCCATTTAAACTAGATATACACAAATTCATATAGTTATGATTTATGAAAATGTATGCTTACATGATCACTGCTTATCAATTTCATGTTGTTATAAGTGTTCAACGTTTATTTCGAATACAACTATGTTTTTTCCTTTATGGGATTCTCCCTAAAGTTCCCATGACCACAGTCCGAAAAGTAAACGTTTCACTAACTGTATTTTTGTAAACTCCATTAAACTACTTACAATTCAAAATGAAAAATGTTTCCTGTCTTGATTATGAATTTCTGAGTATTAGAATTGTTTAAAATCTACACTTTTTTTTACAAATAGTGTGTGATACCTACCGGGTTTGTTCTTTCTTTACATAGTGTGATTTCTCTAAGGCATCTATTTTATATTACATCTATAACTGAATAGTCAATCACATTGCAAACCACAATTGGAATTAATCTTTAATTGGAAGTTTATTTCAACTGTGAATCAAGATGAAGGGATAATTACTGCATCTCTTCTATTCACCTGATACAGTTGAACGTAATTATATGTCAATCCTTCACTTGAAGGAAGTATCCACACAGTTAAAAAAAATCCCTGAGCATTTCCAGTAAATTAGTTTATAAAATAAGAGCACCATTTAATTTTCAGAAATGCTGGGATGCAAGAGAAAATAATAAGAGAAATATGCGGGAGAATTTAACACGGGATAATAGTTAGAAGAATGGCATCTCACCGACAGCGATCAATTTACAGGTACAAAAGTGACTAGATCCAAATAGTATTTTTGAGTCCCGAAGATATAAACTAGGTATATACCACGAATTACATCACATTTTAACCATATTTGTAAATTTTTCAACTTGGAATCGGAAATTAGATTCGATGAGAATATTTCTCATTTATTTTAAAATGAGAAGTAGTCAAGATGTCGATTATGATAAGAAACCCTTTTCTTACTCTGCGCATGCGTAAAAGTGCCAACTGAATCCATCCACATCTACCTCAGCATTACGAAAAGTCTCTGCTTTTCCCCTTAATTTCAACGAAACAACATGAAACAGTAAAACTTCTGCCATACTTTACTGATCGTTTCTAGCAAGGTGTACAAAATGTTTAACAGTCCAGGCTCTCAGTATCTTGTTTTCATAGATTGTTCGATTCACGTTCAGCAGGACAATTCCATGAAAATGGAAACATCTTCAAAGAAAAATTTACTTCGTTACATACAGTACTTCCTGTTTAAGGATAGGTTACCAAGTGATTTATTGCATCAAATAATTTCACTACAAAATATTTAATTTAACAGGCTGAAACTTTCAGTAATTAAACCTGGCATCATATATGTCCATCAGTCAAGAGTTTTGATCTCATTTTATTTATCTTTAAGTCAACTAACATAATTATTCCATTGCAAGGGACAGATTAAGTGGACGAACATAAAGAAAGTAGGAAAATATAAGTAAATACAAAATTCATGGTGTAAATTCATAGGGAAGAAGATACAAAAGACGAATATAACCTCTATACATATAAAAAACGCCTGGAGCAATTTCAACCAACCTGGTACACATGTCACTTACAATCTGGACAAATACTATGGTGGAAGACACCCCTATCAGCCATAAGGGTTGGGGTGGCATGTAAAACTAATCGAAAATGATCGATATTAGTGTTCAATCCATAGTTTTCGGATTCGCTGAGCTGATTGGTGATAGTCTCGTTCACATTTTAATCGAATAGAATGCTCTAAAATCTTCTTGAAAATTTTAGTAATGAATAGAACTCTCTAGAACCTTCTAAAAGAACTATTCCTGACTAGTATAAGATTGGGATAAATAAATACCCGGGCAACGCCACGCAATCAGCTAGTAGAAATATAAAACACAAAAAAATAATAACATGAATTAAAATATAAACATATATATGGAATTAAAACATTAAACATTAAGAAAGTTACGAAGAATATTCGTACAATTTTTTTATATTAAACCTAGTTTCAGTACCTCGAAGCAAATTGAGAAATGTAATTATAGACAAATTGTTAAAAATATATTAACATCTTACCGCAGACCTGAAAAGGCGTTGTAGGCTGCACTTTACAGTTAAAAACACTTAAATTCCATGAAATGTCATTCAGCTGTAAACGGCGTAAACTATGCTCGTTAGAAACGATCAACAATCAATGAACACATATTGCATAGTTAATAAAGAAAGATGCGCATTGTTACATTGTTTGCAATAGTCTGGAAATAGAAAGAATCTTAATCACACAGTTTATTGTTGAAAATTAAATTTATACTCAAGATGATTTGACTGCTTTTTATTGTCGAGAAGTGTCTGGCCTGCTTTTTGACCATATAACCTTATAAATGTCCTTCTCCGCAACAGTGTTAAAGATTGAAACGTATTAATTTAAAAGTTCACTCTATAAAAAATGAATGAAACAGTCTCCTTCTATAGTGCAAAAGTTACTTTTGTCATGCACAATAGTAACAATTATTTCTGTAAATTAATTTGTCAAAGATATAAAGTGGCTGTATTGTACCAATATAGAGGCAATTCTAAAAGTATCATGCTTACGGTAGCAAATATGAAAATCGCATTTTCTTAAAAGTTTCTTTGTCGGGTTGGATATATATAGTTTTGCATTCTCCCAAAAGCCTGTTCACGCCATTCTTGTTAAGAATGTTTTCCGGATGTTTCCCGTAGGCCGCTGGTAAACATTCCGTGAGATTCAGTCTGTCTTTTTTGCTGAAGGGAACACGAAAAAGTTCTAAAGAGGCCTTGACTGTAAGGTGTATAACAAGAAACCCAGATTACGAGCTACGTTAGAATAGTGACGTTAATTCTGAGCGAATAAACTGCTGTATGGGTGTAAAAAGAAAATAGTCTCCTGAGTTGAATTTTCAGTTGCTTTACCTAAAGTTCCTCAAAAGTCTCCAACAAACACATTACGATATGTCACTTTCCCATCACCTTTCTTTCCTTGTGTTACAGTTTAATGTGGTACGTTATAAAAGAAAAAGATAATATAACTATCACCAGGTGGTTTTGCTCTCACGATTTAATGAGATCTTTAACCAAGACGTCTGTCCGAATATTTGAAACAGTAGAATAGCATTTTGTTATTTAAAAAAAAAACTATATCGGATAACCAACGAATTTTTCCCTCTTATGATGTTGTAAATTCCATCGATAAAGTTGCAGTAACTTGTACTAGAAAAAAAATAAACATTTTCAGTTCATTTCTTAGATGATTACAAGATACAAGAAAGCTTCCTGACACAAAATTGCCTATACAGACTGATTTTGTCTACGGCGCATCGAGTCTTGAGGGTGTCCTATATTTGTAAATATATGTTCTTTCTCAATACAACTACATTATAAAGGATTCATGGTGGACGGACCATCACATAGCTTCTAATCTTACATTGAGCACCGACCTCTGAATAGTATCCTGCAATACCAGCTAATTAATGCTCAGTAGGTTGACCTGAGTTTTAAAATCGTACGAAACCAAGGTACTGAAATGTTCTTAATTGAGATTCATAGCTCACCCTTTACGCTCGCAACAGAGAAAAAGAAAATAATATTCGAACGTTGACCACGGTTTATAGACACATCTTCATTGCACTAACCACTTTCAACAGAATTTCATACCACATGCAACAGAATTACATGATACATGACATTTTACACATTTGGTCGATTCTCAATCTTTCTGAGTGACTCTTGTATTTCCGCCTCTCTCTTTAGTTGCTGTTAGTTTTCTTAACCAAATACATGTAGGCTAAATACTCAAACTTTAAATTTAAATCTTGTTAGTTAATGCTTCTCTGTTAATGTTTGGAATCTATGCTAAATGTATACAACGAAACAAAAACAAAAATTCAGCAGCAAGAATTTATGCCGTCTTACAACATAAATTATGAGGTTGTAAAATTAGGATAATGAAATTAGAAAAGCTTCTGAGGACTAAGAAGGATCATACTGAGTGTGATAATAAGAATAGACAATTAGAATAATAGTCAATGATATTTTTACCGAAAATTTATATTTACAGAAATAGTAGAGAGATGTTGAGAGGAAACGTGTACAATATAGTCTGAAAAATGCTGAATTGGTTAGGATATAGTTTAATTTTGCAAATAATTGTTTAATTAAAGATACTATTAAAAAGGAAAGAGGGAAGGGGAAACTAAGGCTTTCCAAACAATATGAATATAAACTTTATTTTGAATTGGCCATTTTTTAAAATATTTTTTTTTAACTTGGTCCCATGACAATTCGATGAGTGAAACCTTTGTTAAAATCCACAAACATCTATACCTAAGATTGGATTCGAATCAGCGACCTTAGAGACACTGGCCTAACGCGCCAGAGCACACAAATATCTCGGTCTGAAAGAATATTATGAGAAAATATAAGAAAAGGTCACAAAGAAAACGTTTAAGGACCTGCCGTTTTCGATGAGTATTATTAATGTTGTTGAAAATATTAGGATAATAACATTTTGAGAATAGTAAGTACGTTTATCACAAGAGAAAATCTCCTGACAGAAGTCTTATCTAGCTTTTACATTGTATGCTTCATGTCCTGTTTGCCCTTCTATCAAGAAGAGTGACAGAAACCAAGTCCCATCATGGTTTGCTACTCCTGATTGTTCTCTTGAAATCACTACAATATCACTTGAAAGAAGAACAAAAGCAAGACAACAGCAGTTATTTCGTGTAGGTAAAATGGAAGACCCATCGGGTTTACAAGTGAGCAACCCAAAATGACCACTTGCGTCACTGCTGTTGTGCTGTTCAGGGATTGTGGAAACTTTATGACCTAGAGGCCAGAAGGCTTACACGACGAGAAAGGAGGTGGGTTCTACACAATAAGGGGTGAGGTAAGTAAACTATGCTGAAACTTTTGGAGCTTGGTTCTTAGGTTCTTGTGATGAGAAGTTGAGTTGTGCGTTGTCGGAGATTACGGAAAGTGTAAGGGCGGAAAATGGTTGGGCTTTATTTAAGCTGATACTGCAGTAACCGCTCATGCTCACGTTGTGGTGCAAAATAATGTGACGTGGAATTTTCCTTTGTTCATTTTGGGTTGGGTGCACCATTAGAACAAGAGGCCATGTATCCGTGTATATGAATCTGGGCTTTTAATCATAGCAGAAACTCTCTTCCCTTTAACGGTCCTAGAGAGACACAGTCCCAGAGTACGAAAGTGTGTTCTTTCTGTTTTCTCATTTATTATGTTGAACAAAGATAATGGTCAGTTTCAAAGGAAGGTCGGATACAGATAGAAACGAGCAGGTTTAAAATATTTTGCCTTTTTTCGAACTGAGGGTAAATGTGCTCTTAATATGCTCTGTACTATTTAGAGATGAGAATGCAAGAATTTTTATACACAAAGAAAGGATAAATAATATGCCATTATTTCTACAAGGGAATGATATAGCACAATATGTATTAAAATTGACACACTAATGGTAAGTTTCACCAACATTCCTTAGGCTTTGAGGTTAAGCAACTTTATGCACTTTAAAATACATTACGTTTCTTTAACTAACGATTCGTTACGTTCGTAACAAAGGTTGGTGAAACCCGCCATAAATCTTTTCTAAATCATTGTGTACGTCAAGAGATTTTTGATTGTGGCTTATATCTATATTGTAAATTATTTTAATAAATAAGTTAAAATGAATAAAGCATGTTAATTCCTACAAGGTTCTTATATATTACAGCTGATGCGACCATTCGAAGCGTCACACTATACAAAAAGTTTACGTTTTGTAAAGAAACTGCTTGCATTAACATTCAACGAATATTAGCACAACTACCCTGGAATATTATATTTATAATTTTCGATCTGCACTCAACAAATAAAAGCTACAGTTTCTCAAAATCCACTTGTGTAATTCTGGCTCTAATAACTTAAGTTATCTCAAGAAATTTAAAGGAAAATTACAGACTGGTAAGAAATATTGAAATTATACGATTGACAGTGAGTTTTAATATTCTGATTTTGCTCCACAATTTTGAAATATAATAGAATTTACTACAAAGTTTTGAGCCTTTTCCTTATAACAATTTTCTTGCAACTATAACTGAGGCTAATTGTATCCAAGACAACTGAAATTATAAATTATGCTTTGAAGGTGGTGCAATAGTGTAGAACATCTGCGAATTTCTACATTTGGATTTGTTTTATTACTAGTTTCTGTAAAAGATGGAGGTTTTGTTTGATTACAGCTGCGATTAAATAAATTTGATTATTCTGAAAACCAAGTCCATGTTTAGATTTGATTGCGACAAGATATGTGTGATCGGAGATATTAGCTGTGTCTGTATTACCTTTGGTTATGGAAATGTACCTTAAGTAATATTTATATCTCTACGGTAATTTAACAGTTTAATGGTATATCTTCGTTGTGAACTACGCATATTGCATATGTACGCAGTAAGAGCTATACTTTGAGATTTTTACAACTGGCGCAGCAAAGTACGTAACGAAGATGGCTACTGTGCACTTACAGATAGAAAAAGTGAAGGTAAATCAACCTGACATGCACAATTACTTAGAACGCTTTGAATTCTATTGTCAAGCCCAAAATATACCAGATAAACAGCAAACAAGCTTATTATTTTCGATTTTAGGATCTGAAGCATGCGATCGTTTAAAAACACATGTCTACTGACTCCGTTAGTCAATTTTCGTATGCAGATATAAATAATAAGTATATTTGATAGGCCTTACTCAGAGATTGTTGCAATGTATAGATTACATCTGTTACATTAAGTAGAATTTGAAAATTTCAGGAATTTGTAAACATATTAAAGAAACAAGTAACAAAATGTAGTTATGGGGAATACATTACACTCATGATACGTGATCAGTTTGTCCTGGAGATCTTTGATGATTCTATTCGTAAGAGATTACTATCAGAAGTGAAACTTACGTTCGATGAGCGATGGACATATCACTAATAGGTGATATTATGACAGCTTTCTTATGACGTAGAGAGTATGCGAAGAGAAAAATCACAAACGGAAGATCTCCACTTTATGAGTAGTTATACAAAATTTCGTTTCAAACAAAAGTACAGAAAACCTAATGTACCAGTAGATACCAAAAAATGTATACGAGGTAATTATTGACACGAATATGGTCAGTGTCGTGCGTATAATGCCCAATGCAATACTTGCGGAATAAAAGGGCATTTCAGTGCTAGTCCTCTATGTAGAAGAAATATCGGAAAACGAGTACATAGTGTTTTGGAGCAAACTGATTTTGCAAATGAGAAAGAAAATACAGTACACCAGCTCCAGGAATTTCATATAGACGATGCATTACATGTAATTGAGGAAAAGGTGGATGTTAATGATACAATATTACAAGTTGTCTCATTACAGATTTGTACTTTCCGGGTAAACTTTACATTGGATATAGGTTTATTTGTAAATAATATTTCCGGGCAACTCCTGCAAACGTTAGGTTACGAATCAATGATGATTCCGATAAAGAAAAACATTAGTTTAATGAATGGGGCCATGCTATTGGCAATTGGTGAAATATTGCTATACGTTAAATACAAGAACCAAATATTTCAATTAGCATTTTTGTAATTAGTGAAGTGCTTGAAGGTAAAAAAGACATACCTTTTGTGATATACCTTTTGTGACATGCGATGCATTTGAACCCTGAAAGTCTTGTATTATATAACAACATGGCGGCCACATTATTATAAGTAGGTCATGTGGAGGAGTTAAGTAGACGGGGTGAGTTAGTAAAGTGTGAGAGACAACAAAGGCAGGACTTCATTTACACCAAATCAAAGGAAAAAAACTTAAAACAGAATTAGAAATAATAAGTAATTCAAATAGCGATATCACTATAAAGCCACAACATTCGACATGTAACAGTGCTGGAGAATCTCTACCTACAGATGAAGATAAGGTGATCACAACGGAGCAAGCATATATAAAGGAGGATTCAGGGAGAAAGCTTTTCATCAGTCCGGGAATGGTTTTCATCAGAAACAAACCCCAACACTAGCCCTGAATATTATAATAAGCAAGCTAATCCAGGTTGATTTATCGATTTTGGATCGAATTCACATAATAAAGAAGTCTGGAACGAAATTGGATTTGTGACAACATGTCTTAGTTTTCGTTTTTTTTCCTTTCATAATGTTCTACGATAGTATAGATTTGGATTTGTGTTATTACTAGTTTTTGTACAAAATAGAGGTTTTGTTTGATTACAGTGGTGATTGGGTAAATATGGTTATTTTGAAAAGCAAGCATGCATGTAGATTTGATTGCGACAAGATATGTGTGATCAGAGATATTAGCTGTGTCTGTATTAGCTCTCGTTATGAAAATGTACTTTGAGTAATATTTGTATTTCAACGGCAATTAAACAGTTGAATGGTGCATTTTCGTTGTGGACTACGCTTATTGCATTTGTGCTTAGTAAGAGCTATATTTTGAGATTATGTTAAGTGAGAAAAACAAAATGCTTATACGTTTTGCTTCGGAAATTCAGTTGTTTATGTCTACACAGAAATAGTCGAAGAAAACACGCTTATGTAGCACTTATGAAATGGTAAATAAGCTGCAATAATTGAAACTTAATTAACGTGTTTTCGTAAAAATTCTCAAACTGAAGAAACAAATTAATTTATGTTTTTTAATGTTTATTTATTTTTATTTGCACTCACGGTTATTGCCTTATATTTATGGTTATATAATTACTTTATATTATGTACTTTCTATATACGTATTATATATATAATTTATATATTACTTTATGTTTACTTTAGTAAGTTAAATATATTTCACTGCACCCCATAACGTCCTTTTAATATCTGATTAATAAGTTATAAGATCACAATCAAAGATCATAGTGTTTAAAATAGCATTTTTCTACTCAAATTTCCCATTGATGACGAAAGTTGTGTAACACACTTCATTAAACTTAAGTTAGAATATATTAACAAGAAATACTGGTAAGATTGAATGGACAATGAAACATAGAGAAAAATGCTAGGTTGTTTCCGTTGAAATTAGTAAATTTTATCTTCCTATATTTAATCATTTAGATGCGTAACTGGATCAGGACATTATCGGGATATAATGTTGGTAAATATGTACAAGAAGTGTTTCAGTGTAGTGATAAGAAAGTTATAAAGACAATTTTGAAACTCATTTTTTAAACATATGATAAACTTCTAACGGGTTCTGTATACTTCTCGCACTCTTTACAAACCACTCCGTCATTTCAGGTAAGACTCACAGAAAGAGGAAAACGAAAAGTTTTGTAAAATAATCGGAAACAGATTACGAGTTTATTCAGTACGGTTAAACAGACAAAGAGATAGCATTTTAATAACTAATATCTCTAAAAAGCAAACAAAAAATACAATAGTATGACATGTATGAAGAATGGACTAATGTAAATGTACACTAATTACTTCTCTCGCAAACAAAAAGTATCAGTGAATACACCTTGAGGTGTATAGGAAAAAGTCGAAAACGAAAATCGAAAGGAAAAAGGTAACTTACTTAACGTAAGAAATTAGTTTGTTAATTGGACACTGACTTTCATGTTGTCAATAACACTAGAGCCAGTGCTAATTAAGAGTTAATTAAGTTTGGAAGTTCACGATACATTCTCAGAAGAAACAAGTTTTGGAGAAAGAGGAAAAAAATCACTGGATAATGTAAAATCCAGTTTAGTACTAAAAAACTAGCAAGCATGGCATCAACAGAAGCGAATCGTATAAAAAAAATACATAGTTAATTTTGTTTTTAACTTTTCTCAGAATTCATATTATTTGTACCCATTAGAACAATATCTAACAAAAGTATAGTTACAGATTTAGTAAAAACAATATTACAATTTACGCGTAATTAAATGCTATTACTTAATTTCAAAATAAAAAAGATCATACGTTTATGCAATTTTTGAACCAATGTAATTAAATATTAATTATGTTAATATTATTCTAATTCTATGTATGTGTTTGTATAGTCTCCCTCATAGGTTTTAGATCAGCACTGGAAGTTCGAAAAGGAAATCAATTAGTAATTCCGGACAAATATAATTGGAAAATATTATTATTGAAAAAATCAATTTTATCTCATAAATTTGATTTTTAGAACAAAATAGTGCTTCAAAATCAACAATGCGTTTATTTGAACACAGTCACTAATTTTTTCTTGATTTATTGATTAACGTTGCAAGGTTTAGACTGGTATTAGAGAGGACTGCACGTTGGCTTCTGCTTGGTATCCTTGCTAAAGTTTCCCAGGATTTCCCTCAGTTTCTCCAGGTAAATGAAGGAATAGCTCGCAATAGTACATCCATACCTTTATATTTACTTTTCATGCGTTCTTGTTTTTAGGTTGTGATCAACGTATACAATATTTTAAACATCTGTCCATAGATGTAAATTAAATGTAAAGAAAACTTTTTATTTCAAATAACTAGTGGTTCCGAACCCCTTTTTGCTCGGTGGTGATAAACAATATGTGTAAAACACGAAACTCAATGTTGCAGAGTGTGAACATTGTAATCAATTTCAAGTTGCATATATTGATTTCCATGTTTGAACTAAAACAATATTTCTAATTTTAAATGGTATCTTATAAGCTTCATAGTGTTTATCATCACTAGGAAATACCAAATATTCAACAAATCATCACAGGGCCGTGTAGCTGTGCGATCTACTGCGGTAGGCCAACCACTTGAAAGTTCCGGGTTCGAGTTCCGGAAGGGGCATGAGTGTGAATTTAAATGGCTAAAGGGTGAATCATGACGGTCCAAAATCCAAAGTTACTAGACTGGCCCATATAAAAAAATATTTACCAGAACCCATCGTAGTGCTATTAAAATATACCTGGTTTGCAACACTGAAAATATAATGATATCGCATTTAAACACGCTGTATGCACCGTATTGATACAAAATCAACTAGGAAAGGCTAAACACTACTTTAATTCATTTTTATTTAGCATTGTACGTAAAAATGATTTTGTGCTTCAAATTGGAACTTCTGTAACACAGAAACGAAGCAAAATTGGATAATTGACAAAATACCTTTACCCCTGTTTTAGTGTGAAAAATTCATCTGATACGTTTGACTCGTGAATTTCCTTTCTGTGTTCAAAACGACAACAAATTTTGGGCTCCAAGTTAAACCTCTGTATCTAAAAAGAGAAGCCGACAAATGACAAAGATTTTATTTCCTGTTTTGGTTTGAAATATTTATCTGCGAAGTTGACCGTCGAATTCTATTTCTGTGCTCCAAACGACAAAATAATACAAATTTGGATTTAAAAAAAAATCTTACTTACTTCTGTAATTGGGCAGATAATGTTTACATATGTTGTACAGCGTTAACCACCTCTTTCCAATAGCTTTTATTTTCTGCTTCCGGAGCGCACGTTTTAATAGTGTGTCTTGTTAATTTACAATTTATTGTTGTATTGAAAACAAACGTTAACGAATTTTGAATTTCATCTTTCTCCATCGTGATTAAAGAACGAATCCAGTAATTAATATGATATTTATACAGAAATTCAATATGAAAACTAATCTAATACACTCAAGTAATAAGCAATGGAGATGTTTCTACAGAGGAACAGGAACATTAATATTTTAAGTAGCAAACAACGCATATCACAAATCAGTTTAAATATATGCTAACACTTTGTTTCGAAGTGAGACAATATTGTAGATGTCAATCTAATTTTGGAATTTCTGCGTCATGTTGTGCTACAAGTTTTCCGACCATAATACGTAGTTTTCTTCAACTGTGTTTTCTTTCAACAAACCGACAAAATTGGATTTTGATGGATCTTTATATAAGAATAATATTGAAGCAAATTATGTTCCAATTATAACCATTTCGTAATAAAAAAAAAAAGAAGTTGGTACATCCCTGAGTTATTCGGGTCACCGGAATCCCCGTTTGGTTACATTATTCCGAAGGTTAGTTTTCATTTGAAAATTAATATCACTTCCATGTATTCAGTGTCTAAAACTTGATACGAAGTATTCTAATCGTGGAAAGCTCTTCGTTTCCTACAATGCTATGCAACCCATTCTACGTTGTGGGCATTCCAGTTGCCTACATACTCAGGCAATTTGAGAAAATGTAAAGATAGTTGTGATAAAGTGGAATTAATCTGGCAATGGAGCACCTGTTATACGTAGAAAGATATTTTGTTTGAGGTGTAATACTTTTATAACGCTCAGAAAATCGTGTCCAGGTTCTTTTGTTTGACGTAGAGCAGAGTTGTCCTTGGAACTTTAAGAGCCAGAAGTTTTGTTTGCATTCAAGAAGTTTTATTAGGTTTAGTAGTTTAAACAAGTTTGTCAGATCTGACAAATAAGTTTCTTAGACTTTTAAAGGTTTCCTTATGACAGAACCATGATATCTTCCCAATAATGCTTTCAAAACTGGTTTAAGTTTAATTTGGGCTATTGCAGCTAAATAGTTTTATCGGTTCTTCAGTATCTAGAATTGAATAAAATCATGCAGACTTTACTAAACTTAATAGAAACTCGAATTTCACGTTAATTCAGGTTATAGCAGATAATACCATCAATCGTAAATCTACAAGATGGACCAAACGTATGGAACACTTTTTTCAAAGAGAAATAGGTATTTAAATATGTTACTAGAGAATGCGGAAACATGTTTATAGTCTAGTAGTTGGTTCAGTTTGTTAGAGATCTAGACTATCCATTGTGTTCCCAAATTTTGACACGACTCGTATACATAATACATTTAGTAATATAGTATAACTAAATAAATAGCAATTTATTACAAAATTTCCTTCCCAAATTTGATTCCTTGTTTAAAAATTTCTAAAAACTTGTAAACTTTGTTTAATAGAGATTATTTTTAGTAACTTTGAGTTCATCCTGTCACGATTTTGAATGCGATGACCCAATCGGGATTCGAATCCAGGACCTTCAAGCCTCTGGCTTAGTGCCCCAATCCACATATCCACCAGGTCGACGATTTTTTGTTTCTATTATGGAACATTCACTCATATTTAATTTTGGAATTCTTATGAAAATACCTTTCTGTGTCCTATTACTTATTAAATATTCAATGACTGTTGTGACATTCGTGTCACCAAACCTACAATCGCTTTAGAAGCTTATCTTTAAAAGAATAGGCTGCAACACAAGAATTCTAGAAGTTATATCCTTCCTTTGGCGGTGGCATAACTTGATTCATGACGCGAGAAAGAAACTTATGTTCCAATATGGGCAGATGTAAAGGACTTGCTAAATGGATCGTAAAAAGAATTCTGTCATTGGAAAGGATAAGACAAGTTGTTAAGTTGATCACCTTCGAAGAAATATTTCTTTCCGAAATCAAGGCAAGGGGAAAAATAATATGTGACGAGAATAACGAAAGAAGAAAAGATGGGAGGGGAGGAGAAATCGCTGGTAGGGAACAATAGGCGCCGAAATTCTTTTTAAGCTCGAATGATTTTGTTTGTTAAAGCCGCTTCACTGAACAGGAATCTGACTTCCCTATTCGTCTCGTTCCCTTTCGTCGAAATTTCGTTACTTGTTTTCTTTAAGGTCTGGTTGGCTTTAAGTCAAGAAAGTAAACCTGAATATTTCATGTGAATGTTTATGCTTACACATATGATAATTTTGTGATTTCTTTCCCAAGTTGTACACATCGTTTGAGAAAAAAATGGCCCAGGTGAAATTCTGTAAGTTGAAGAAATTGCACAATACACTTATAACATTTTGGACGTATACATTTTGACGTTGGATATATTAAAGTACACATACGCTATTGGAAGATGATGTGTTATTTCTTTAAAGAGAGCCCCGAAATATTAATTCAATAAATCCTCTCCAGACTGTGACCACAAGTGAAGAAAGTTAGAATGCTACCCATGCTACCATCAAAGGACTTAGTTAATAATCAATGTGAACTAGAATTATTTCAAATTTATAACTTATTCTTCAAATTGTATAATCAGAGCTTCTGGGGTTTATACTTTATTAGATGCACTACGAGATGTTACTATAGGGCCAAACCATCATTACGAACCTGTACTCGTAGCAGTTGAAACATGTGCAAAAGGAACTGCAGCACAAGAAGATGAATCGCAAACTTGTACTGTTCCTTGCGACAAACCAAGGCGCATTTGGCACAAATATACCAGGGATATTGTACAGAGACTTAGCGAGAAGATACTGTGCCAATCACCGCACTCTCCCGGCATATTAACACCTCTTCCATTCCCCAACAATCGCCCTTATGGGAAATCCTTCACCTATGAGGCACATTTGCAGTAGGCACTCACGGCCTTGTTTCGTCAAAGATTATTGCACCTGGTTTACCATCAGGTCAGTTTATAGCTGTAATAACGTTTCCTGAGAAGTGCAGAATGCCGATGGGAATTACTATGAGGAATGACTGTAAGTGACATTTTCTGAATACCTTTCTCTTTCTATCAAAAACGGCAATGACTCTTTGGTTACCTTGTATGTAGTATTTCAATACTTGACCGTACACTTTTACTCAAGTGTAAATAGAGAACATGCAATCTCGAGTCATGAGTATCTCTTGGTACTTCCATTATCTTCATTACGTTTCGATTTTATTGAACCATTTTGCTCTATCTGATCCCACAATTAGTACAACTATCGCTTAGCAGCACTCAATTGAATTGGAAACCTAGCCAAAGAGGATTGTATGTTAAATGCTAGCACAGACCGAAGAGAAATGAAACAAAAGTCTTCACCAGGACACCCAGTGATCACATTGAATCATTCAAACTCATAGCGTTGAAAAAAGACAATTTCTCCTGATGAATGGATTTTTAAAGCAATCGAGAAAAGCGGTAATCTCATTCACTGATAAAACATATTGGTAGAAGTGACCTTTGTGATCAAAGGGTATTTGCAAGAATTGGTTTGATTTTATGTGAAACCTTGACTTTGAAAAGTTGCCTCTCCTAAACAATGCGTTATAGTTTTACAAAGTAAAACTTTTGTCGTATAGAACGATTTTCCTATTAAAACCAAGAATTATGATATAAAGGATTCAGCGTCTTTATTAACCAATAGTGAATGTATTATATTTACCACATTTGTTTTACGTTATATTGATATAGTTTCATCGCTCACAAAAAAATATTTTTATTTCAACAAAATATTGTTTTCGATAATAATTTAAAACTGAAAACTGTGGGAAATAAGTAAAGTTTATGAGTAGGGAAAGCTATGCATTACAAATGTTAACTTCAACCGTACAGAATCAATCCAAGCAAAAACACCTGAGGTGCAAAAAATTCAGCCAAGTTTTTCATCCCTAAAAAGTGGTGAATTGGAGGACGGTTGAGCCAAGTTCTTTGGCGACAACGTGTAGAAGGAACACTGGGATTTGGTGCGAGGTAGCAAGGTTCATAATGTTGGACTTCGAGCCTTGGGTAGTGGTGGTGAGCATATGGTGGGGTTTAGCACCGCCAAGAGCCTAATAGCTTGAAGATCATGAACACTGTCACCTCGCGCCAAGTTCCAGTATTCCTCTTACATGCTGTCGCCAAGGAACTTGGCTCATCAGTTCCTCCATTTCACCACATCTTAGGGATGAAGAGCTTGGCTGAACTTCTTGCACCTCTGGTGTTTTTTCTCGGATTTCACAGCTTTTTGTAAGTGCATAATATATATACTTGCTTCGCTGGGGGCGTTGCCTCTAGTATCCCGTGGCGGGCTGCACCCACAACTTTTGGAGTTTTGGGGGACTGCGCTCCCTTTATCGCAACCAGACTCTCCGGGGTACTGCGCCCCCATTGGGCAGATCTTCTCCATACCACCGGTGCTTTGACCCATTTGTTGTAACCTACTTGTAATGGTACACCTTCATTCCAAATTGCATTTCTCTATCTCGAACGGTGTTTTTTTGGGGGGATTAATTTTTTGGATGAGGAATTATGGTATTATTAGTATATATTATTATGGAGGGAGGGCGGGGGGATGTCAGTTTGAATCCAAGATAGCGACTTTTTTCAAAATGTTGTAATATTTTACTTGATATTTATGCCAAATGTATCTCTAAGTCAAGCGATGTGGAAAATGGATTGAGGTCCACCATTTTGGTTCCAAGATTGTGTCTTTGGAGACATTTTGTAATATTTTCCTAACCTACTAATGATATGTAATGAGTCGCCGTGGCTCAGACGGTAGTGCGTCTGACTGCGAATCGGGTGGCCCGGGTTCAAATCCTGGCCAGGACACTGGAGACATTTGTCACGGTGTTCCCATTCCTGGAGCTCTGACATGCACTCAGCTTCCTATCGAATTGAGTACCGGAGTGTCCTTGGTATTCCTGGGCACCTTGGGAAGGCAAAGGCGGTAGAGCGTGGGACTGACAACCCCACCTCACTTCGTACCGTAAGTCAAGAAAATTTGGAGCGCTACCTCTATATCCCCTTTGCGCCATTCACGGCGCGTGCGTATCGCACAAGGGATAGCTTTACTTTTTTTACTAATGATATGTACCGTCATACAATTTTTTTTTCTAGCTCCAGCCGTTTAGGCTGTGTATTCTATGGAAAATTCATTTTGGGGCCATTTTGGATCCAAGGTGACAACTTTTTCAAGATTTTGCAATATTTTCGTAATCTACTAAAGATGATGTACCTTCATACCAAATTTCGGCTTTATAGACTCAGCTATTTAGGCTCTGTAATCTTTGAAATGTTACGTTTGGCGGCCATGATGAATACAAGATGGCGACTTTTCAAAATGATGGAATTGTTTCACTTTTCCTATTTATCAACATCCACATTCATGCCAAAATTCATGTTTCTAGCTGATCCTGACACCCTAAACAATATGAGTGAGTGAGTGAATATGAGTGTATGAATCAGTAACCCTAAAATACGCAATTTGAGGGGTCCACAACTCGAATATGCTTCAAGCTAGGAATATGAAATTTTGCAAATTTGTACGTATTTGCCATAATTCCTTACTTTGAAAGCACATATTCCTATCTTTAACATCTTTTTTCTTACGGGGCCTCGAAATCGCAGATTTCGCCAAAAACTATTGTTCCTGTATAACATGCTTCTGGCAGTGCTGACGTTTTGAGACGCGCAAAACTTTGTGGGACACACAGAAACAATGGAAGATGGCGCGAGGTGGCAAGGTTCATGATGTTCTAGCCTTAGGTTTGGTGGTGGTAGATGTGATGGGTTTAGAGCCGCCACCAGCCTTATGGTTTGAAGATCATGAACCTTGCTACCTCGCGCCAACTTCCAGCATTCTTTTTATATGCTGTCGCGGAGGAACTTGGCTTGTTTATCTTCCATTTCACCACATATTAGGGCTGAAGAAGTTGGCTGAACGTTTTGCACCTCTGGTGTTTTTGCTCGGATTTCACAGCTATTTCTGCGTTTATAATATCGTAGTCAGAACTGCGGCTAACTATGAATTTTCCACGAAGGGCAAAAAAACAAAACAAAAGAAAACAACGATTTCTGGACTAAAGTCTGGAATACAATTTAGGTACTGAAAAGCTGCTATATCTAAAAAGTAGAAGTTGTTTCCACATGATTTTTCTACAATGTGCACAGCACACAGAACTATAAACTGGTACCAAAACGTGAAAAATTAAAAACAAAATCCACATATGGAGTATTGCAATTCCGATGAAGATATATGTATACTCGCTTTTCTGCGCCCCTTTATCGTAACCAGACTCTCCGGCGGATGACCTCCGTGGCGCAGATCTTCTGCCATACCCCTGTAACAATTTCCTGATGGGATACCTTCAAACCAATCCCGGCCGGGTGGCCATGCGGTCTGCGGCGGTAGGCAGAGGCATGGGTGTGGATTTTAATAGCTAAGGGGCGAATCGTGACGGGCCAAGGTCCAAAGTTACTAGACTGGCCCATGTAAAAATAAAGTTTATGAAAGTTTTACCTTCAAACCAAATTTCGTTTCTCTAGCTTCAGTGCTTTGGGAAATGGGCTTTTGGCGGCCATTTTGGATTAAAGATGGCGAAGTGTTTAACGTTTTCTTATATTGTCGTTACAGAATTGTGAAGGTACACCATCATATATTTAATTTCTCTATCTCAAACTGTGTGGAAAATGGATTATGAGGACCGCCATTTTGGTTCCAAGATTGTACCCATGGAGACACTTTGTAAAACTTTCCTAACCAACTTATAATGATGTACTGTCGAACCAAATTTCGTTATTCTATCTCTAGCCGTTTAGGCTGTGTATTCTATACAATTTTCCTTTTGGCGGCCATTCTGGATCCAAGATGGCTACTTTTTCAATATTTTACATTATTTTCTTAACCTACTAGCGGTGGTGTACTTTCATACCAAATTTCCTTTTTCTAGCTTCAACCGTTTAGGCTGTTTATTCTTTGAAATTTTAGGTTTGGCTGCTATTTTGAATAAAAGATGGCGACTTTTTAAAAATGTCTGAATTTTTCCTTTACTTATATATCATCCTCCAGCTTCATGACAAAATTAAAGTTTCTAGCTTATTCCGAACACCTTAGACAATATGATGAGTGAGTGAGTGAATAAGTCAGTTAGTCCAAAATACGCAATTTCAGGGATTCAGAACTCAGGGATCCGTAGCTTTAAGCTACGAATATGAAATTTTGCACACCTGCACATATTTGCCATATCTCTTTAACATTGAAAGCTCATATTCCTATCTTTAACATATTGTTTCTTACGGGACCTCGAAATCGCCGATTTCGCCCAAAACTGTTGTTCCTGTATAACATGCTTTTCGCAGTGTTGAAGTTTTGTGACGCGGATAACTTGGCCGTATGCACTGCTGTGCATGTTAAATCAGGTGATCAAAATAAAAAAAACTAGCAGATTGTAACCTACCCTGACTCCTCTATTCTGAATTAACTAACTTTCAATCTAACTTTCAAGAAGAGCTGTGTTATGAATACAAAACAAACACTTCCTTATTTGTAGCGTTGTTGTTGGAAATTTTGTATTGTGAAATTTACTACTCGCTACAATATGAGACGGTCGATGACCTTTGTTCTTTTTCTTCCGTCTTAGTTTCATTTTAAGGAAAATAAACCCAATATTAGTTATCTACATTTATTAGTGCGTCTAACTATAGGCTAAGCTTGCCACGAGTAGTATATTTTTTTCAGAGAGAGAAGATAAACTGACATCACCGATCAGGAAAGAGGTGTAATATGACTTAACATTAAACAGAACTGAAATTGGACCATTTTTGGTTATCACACGTAACCCCGATCTAAGTGGTACGGTCTGAAATTTGACCCGAATGACGTAATTGATCTGGTGACCTGATGCACCCGGTCTTAGAGGGCGAGATCTGAATGTCTGGAAGGACTTCTCAAATGACCAGACTGACTCTAAGACCGAACAACACGATCAACGAATCTTGAACAAACTGAAACAGTTACACAATCGTGGCTCGGTGTCTCTGACGTGACCCAACTTGATATCATCTTCATCCTGCTTGCTTTAATCAATCAATATATTGTCGTTTGTGAGATTCATAAATTCCCACAGTGTCGGCGTTTATTTTTCATGCTCTGAGTGATAACATAACCCTGAAACAAACATCACTCAAACGCAGCAGTGTATAATAAGGAAAGAACAAAAATATATGCTTTCCTTCCCTGTCAACGGGCAGGCCAGGTTCCAAACAAAGACCCGGTGACTTGGTCTAAACTTACTATATTACTGTACAAATTCGGTCCTAAACTCGGTGTTGTGTTCCAAACATATATTTTCCAACGTTACATGATGTTTTCGACACATCTGGTACCAGAGTTAACCTCGGTTGTAGAATATTAAGCGCATATGTTTTCAGTGCACGTGACACCGCGCTAGCATTAAACTGACTATGTTGGAGTCCAACTTAATTAAATCACTAAGTAGCGTAGTTTTAACGAAATATTGCCAAGGTTCTGAGACGCAACTATATTAAACCTTAAAAAATACTGAATATCATTTTCTTTCCGTTTTCTTCTTCTTTTTTGTATTTATGAACGTATCAAACCCACATAATCCACGTTAAAACATTAATAAAACCAGATTTACAGATTTTTGTCATAGGTTTAAATATGGACATGATATTGCAGTAAAACCTATATAAAAAAATATAATTATTGTTCTTTAAACTAGAGGAAAAATGGGATAGATTTTCTATTTTCAAAACTTTAAAATTGCTCGAACTTAAAAGACATACTTCCGAGATAGTAATCTATCACGAGTACTATATCGCGTGCGACAGATGGCCCACTAGCTAATACAACGTGACGCAATTGAATATGCCACATACTAGAGGCATCAAAGAAGCGTAAACAAACAAAAATGAGGAACACATTTTGCGTACCATAAGATACCGAATGTGAGCAGTGTGAGTCAATATGTGTCCAACATAAAAGCACGGATTTTCAAGAAAGAAAACAAAATTCATGAAATGTGTGACAACCTAACAGTCAATCCCTATGATGACAATTGTAATACGAGTAAACTTTGGTGAACGAGATACATAATAAACAAAAAATGAACTGACGCAAGCAGCAACACATAATGCATATTTCTTATTCAAGACTCATGCGTTTTAGTGCGACAGAAGCAGTACGTTGCAGACGTTTCGAAGTTGTCATCGCATTGATCAACATAATAAGACTTGAGAATGGTATACTGCAATATACTGTCCGGAAAACTGGCTAAGTAACTTGAAGCTATTTTTTTTCTTTTTTTTTTTGAAGATAAACTATTTTGAAGATATTATTTTCTGTATGCAGTTAGAAATTTGGATGAACAATATGCTTTAAACAGCTTTTAAATACCGAAATATGTAAATGCCTAGTAACTGACAAAATTAATTGCATGACATTTAAACAAAATTAACGACAATTGTTTTCGTTGCTCTCGCATTGTTCATGGAGCACATTGATTTGAAAGATTCTTAACTCTCGTTGCAACAGTAAGTTGTATGATCTTATGTTCTACCTTGCAAAAGAGTAGCATCTTCTCTTGCCGATCGCAAGAATTGACAATGTGTTCCATTACGGGGAAATGCTTTAAAACATCTTCATTGTAAACTTGCGCAAATACAATTCACTTACCACGATAAGATGATATGACGCAATGACCTTATCATTATTTAATCACATAATTTGGATTAATTAATATTTAAATGATATTCCATTGTTTTTTTAATTGTTTTCTAATTGGAATCACTTATAATTAATAGAATATTGATGTATTCGTGTTTACCGGGTTGCCTATGTAATTTTGATAGTTCACGAGAAGAACAGCAGGTGGCGCCTCAGTGTTCATCGGGATTTTGGATTGATTGTAGGTTTTATATAAATGTTCGAAAGACGTTTTTTTCTGAATATCGGTATCACATAAGTAATTGTTAATTTGTGTAATTATGGGTAAAGATGCGAATCGTTTTAATAGTTATTTACTATAAAAGAAAATATACCGCAACGAGATGTATTACAAGGGAACGTAAGAAGCCATGTCGGGTTTCTGTAGTTAGAGATCCTCACATAAAGTTCCTCATGTAGAGATATAATTCTTTTTAATAAATGTTTGAACCTCCATTTTTATTTTACCGCATCGAGGAGAATTATTGATGAATCTTCTGGCTGCTGCAAAGCGCCGAAGCATTGATCAATACTAAGCTCTATATTCGCAGCTTGACTGGTGTGGCCCACACTAGTGGACAGATTTGGGGCACTAAAGTTGACTATCCAATATTTCAAGCATATTACAGATTCAAGTACAGGACTATGGCATGCCCTGAGCTTCTACAAATATAAAGGTGGCTTTCCATATAGGCGAAACCATTCATATAAAGACGTCAAGAAGTAAAGCTGGTTCGTGGAAGAAGTCTAGAAGGACCCACTTCAAAGATAATGTGCGATTAAATGACACGTCATAATTAAGACCAGACTGATGAATATATTTGATATCCTACATACCATAGACTGCTGAGTATCTTTGATATGTGCAATAAATTTAAGAAAGTAAAAATACTCCTTGAAGTGCGTATGCTTGTGCTATAGAGTTGGCCGAAAAGGGTTATATGACTGCTGACATCCGCCTAGTGAACTCTGACATTATATAGACAATGATTACTTGCTTGAAATGGAAGATTGATAAGTAGAGAGGATTATTATACCCACTTTTGATAGTCTTTTCCATGAAGACTAACGCCTAGTTCGCAAGTACTCGTGCTCTAAATGTCTTTAAATTGACCCTTTTGAAAGCTATTCGCAAGCACCATCGATTTCAGGCAGCCTCTTGAACTTCTAAATGTAGGTAATCCTGTTTTCTAACCATACATTTATAATGCTGCATTGTTTCCGTCGTCTGTTTCACATTCTTAACAAGGCCTTCGTCTGTCCTAGTGTGGATTTTGCGTTTTCTTTTTACCATAACGGAACTTTCTAAAGGAACACTTTATATCAGTATTTTCTTTTCTACTACCTTCTGCACCTCGATGTGTCTGGTCATCACTGTCGTAATAATCACTCTAGTCACTGTAATTAGCTGACGGGAAATCTAGTTAAAGCAAATCCTCTAATTCGCCATCCAAACGTTTCCTAATAACATCTACGAACCTAGCGAAATCGTATTTGTGTGGGTGCGAGATGAATTACGTGAGATTGGTGTGCTCTGCAGACTGCATCATAAAGCCCTGAATTTTGTTCTTAACAATGGACAAAAATTTCACGCATTGTTTGTTGTCAGCTTATAACTGGCCATTGCTGCTTGCTAAAACGGCAATTGCAAATGTTGCGGATCTACTGAACACTATATATCATGCACCCGTCACTGTGTTTGCTACCCACCTTGTATGGTAAATATTAGTTTATTCGCTACTCCTGTTGCCAAACTTTATACTCGTACGTTTACTCTGAATTGTTTTTGAAAATGATAGTCATCCAAAGTTTCTGAACCAGATAATTGATTTTCATACAATGATAGTGATTGTCATGAAGAAGGTTTATCAGGGAAGAGATTAAATAAATTAGTATGGTTCCCATGGTAGCGGTACCAGATAAAACAGATTTTCACAAATTACGCTGAAGAACTTCTGGACCTTGATATCTGATACAGTGAAGAACACTCTATCTTTCGGTCATTCGACAAATGTTACGTTGTTTTCTCGTTTTCATGGTAACGAGATTCAATTACTAAAACTTACGATCTCGCCTCATGTGAAGACGTTTAAACCAATTTGCTTCAAATTTGATGTGGCTGTACATGACTCAACCTTTAAGGCTTGAACTACATCGGAATGTCAAATTATTCATTTTTTTCATGGTATCGGGACTGAATTATTAAACATATATTCGAGCATGACGCAGAATCAATGATTCAATTGCAGCAACTAGATATAATGATTTGCGGAAGTCCCCTTAACCATTTAGCCATTTTGCAATGTTAAAAGTTTTACCTTTCCATGCTAGCGACACTCACTTATAAGACACGTATTCGATCATTACGTAGTAATGAAAGTCTATTGCAATCAGGCTTCACATAATGGTGTACGAAGGTCACCTTAAGCCTTTAATAATATTATAAAAGATAATCGTTTACACTTTTCATTGTAACAGGACTGAATTATTTAATACAGGTATGACGATTGCACAGGAATCGCTGATCCGATTGCAGCCAAATTCATTTAACAATTTGGGGATATTTGTTCCGTAATACTTTCGCTGTATTAGAATGTTAAAGCGTTTATCTTTTTTATGGTAAAGATAATCGAAAAGACAGATACTACTCTGCCACAAGTGTTAATCGAAATTTTGTAAGATTCTCAAGAGTAGATCTACTAAAACTAAAGACACGTTACCAGGATAATGTTAGACTAAACCCTTGCCATTGTATTGAGATATTTTAGGAGTTATGTTCGAGCACTATATTACAATGGTTGAAACAATTACCCCCAAACTTGGTATGAATATGTAGGAATATAAAGCGTTAAGGTTTCAATTAGAATATAATTAAAAATAATAGTTACGGTTTCTATGAAAACGAGAGTCTATTTTCTATCACATGTTCCCCATCAAGTGAGAACAACTGAATCAAATCTAATCAAACACGTCGGAGTACTTTTTGCAGGTAGCAGTATTTTCCTACAACTTTACGTGATGAAGTCTTAACTATACCTTCATTTTGACTTACTCTGCTAGGTACTGAACGAAATAATTCCAAACAATTTCCTTAAATGTTATGTACTTGCTCAGCTCAATTTTGCAGATATCGCCAAAGATGAATGCGGCTTGATGATGAGGCGCAGAAATCCCATCCCAATGTTTTATATGCTTTCTAAGATGCAAAAAACGCTTAACAGGTCGGGAATATCTCAAATGACGATATGTTATAAGAATTCCACAACCGGTAGATCTTACGATAAACGAATCTTAAAATTTATATTGCAGTGTTATATATATGAAGTTTTTATCTAATCACTGAATTAGGACTAATCCTCGGAATTGAATGCATGAATTTAGAAATTACTTGTTTGCATATTTGATTTGCTCATACAAAATACTACACGGAATTACAGTAACATTAAAATTCGATATATTGGAACACGTGAATCCTGACTTTAATCCTACCATTTCCTTATGTTTCCCTTTCTAAGTCTTCGATCTCTCCCATTCCGTAATCTTCTCCTCCATGCGTCTCCCTTGCTGATTCTGTATTACTGTCACACACTGACCCTAATTTCTCTGTTTGTGTGCTTTAAATTCTTCTGCCATGATCTTTTTTGTATTATTTTTATTCCTCTTCTCTCTTTTCGTGATGTCATTGCTAATTCATACATATGTAGGGTAAATCTGTGCGATAATGGCTTATTATACTTTGTTACACGGTTAGGAAAGATAACAGAAGAGGGATTAAACTATTTTTGATTAAAAGTTTCGGGGTAAGTAGAAGAAGTGTTGGTGGCCTGAAACGTTGGACATTGGGAGTTGCTATACCTGTATAATGAGTTGAAACCAGAAGCATGGTTCAGCGATAATTAGATTTCAGAAGCCATTAATTTCATATATGCATATATGAATGTTTATAACATAAAAGCGAAAATGATTGAAAACTATAGCCATGCTATTTTTGAGAGGATGAGGGAAAGTGAATCAGGGTAGATTTATTTAGCACTGCGCCACCCAGATGACACAAGAGCTTATTCTATATAATTCTTGGCATGCAAAAATAGAGAGACACATTCAGCTAAATGGACAACCGCAATGTCATATATTGCGTCATTAACTAGATAATTCTAAATAAACAAACTGTATGATTTCCATAACATGACATAATAAATAAAACTACATTTAACATTCTGGTACCTATTTTTTTTTTACAATTGGTCATTTTCTGGCAAATTGAATTGACGTGATATTTTTGTTAATATGGTGTTTTGACGTTTTCCCTTAATTGAAAATATTGGTATGCAGATTTGTTAAACCATATTGTTTTTCTTGTGCAAAACAATGAAATGTTAAAAGTAAATAACATATGAAAAGGCAAAAGCTAAAGGTATTGACTGATTTTGTGTCGCTTCCACTGTGTGTGACATTTGTCACACACGTGTGCATATGATGATATAATTACGTTTTTGGCAGTGCATAAATTTTAAAATCACAATCCAAAATATGGTTGTGAATAATTACTATTAAGAAAAAAAGAGTACATTCACTGATTTGTTAGTTTGTTTCACTTAATTAATTTCAGAAAATACATAATTTTGATAAATATAACAACAGAATCGTTTGAGAGGCTAAAAAGCAAAGGGATGAATGTGCGTCAAAGTTGTTTCCCAGGAGATAAATGTGCTTAAAGTTTGAATGCCATTTAAACCATGGTATCTCCATGTTCTAAATATGAACTTCTTGTGTTTGATGGATTTAGTATATAACCGTTTTAAACCATTGGTCCATGTTTTCATACTTCCCTCTTTGTCTCTCAAAATGTATACTTACTCGATATGCTTCTCATCGATGGCTCAAATGTTTGACCAGAGTACATCAGAGTAGAATGTAACATGAACTTTATTGGACTATTCTATAAAACACATTACACATCTTTTATTTATATTATAAATTACTCATTGTTACGGTTAAAAAGAACACTTGAAGGAAAGGTCAAATAATATTTTTGTGTGTTCTTTTAAATACATTTCTAGAGAGTACAAGAAAGGGTTTACGTGTGTAAAACTTTTTAAACATTATCTCAAAAATTACAAATGGTAGGGGTTATGATAGGTACTCTATTTGCAGTAGCCTCCATAACGTTTATTCATATGTCATACGCACTTTCAGTCTATTCATACGCACTTATTAGAAATTATAGGTTCTATTTGACCAAATTTGATGATATTTTCTATTTATTAAAATTCAATCACAAAGCTATTTATTATATGAAAGGTGAAAAGGTAAAAAGGCAATGCGCACGAGCGGTGAACGGCGCATGGTTGATGTGCAGGCAGCGCTCCACATAATCTCGACCAATAGCACGAGGTGAGATTGAGGTGGTCAGTATCACGCTCGGTTGCCTTTACCTCGGAAAATGTGTCTAGGAATACCACCAATTACACTGTGGTATAGAAAGCTGAGTGTACCTCAGAGCACAAGGCATGGAAACGATGAAGAAAAATTATCCAGTGTTCTGAACAGGATTTGAACCCAGGCCACTAGTTTCGTAGTCAGATGTGCTATCCCCTATAACAGTTTTTGTTGAATGTATAGACAATAAACTATCTATAGTTTGTTATGTCGTGCAGGAAGAGAATTTTGAACATGTAGTGCTGTTATTTTGTCAAGATTACTTTGTATACACTTTTAGTAAACATTTTGTTCACATAAAGTCAGGCTTACGCAATTTTGCATCAAACATCTTCGGTATCTAGAATGAAAAAAGTTTATTTAGTCTGCTCTTCGTAGCTTGCTAGAAGCTACGACCGAATTATAATTCCGCTTGGGTAATTTATTTCGTAGATTCCAGGAATCGCTTAATAATAACGTGTGACGTGTAAAATCACGTCTGTTTACGTTCATATTAAAGTGTTTAAGTAGTATTACCATTACGTATTAATAAAAATCCACCAAATGCATTAAAGCTTATTGTATTATGGAACGTTCCAGTAACGAGTTCGCTATCTTTTTCAATCATTCATGATCAGTATTTCAAAGTTTTATGGAACGTTTCAACAGTGAGATGCTAAACGATTGAAAAAGATAAGCAACGTGTTTCTGAAACGTTCCAAAATATACGTCTTGAATAATTTGGTGGCTTTTTCTTAATAAGTAACGCACGAAAATGATCAAAACTTGACTAATTTGAAGTATAAAGTAGCTATAAATTACGCAGTATACTGTTCTAGAACATAAACATGTTTTATGTTATGGATAGTGAATTAATATTTCCTGCTTTTAGCATTCAACAGATAAATAACAAATCAAACAATGCATTTTATGACTCCGCCTGTAAGGTTACGGCGCGATAATACTGATTATTTTGGGAACTGACTTTTAGACGGGACAAATTACATACGTTTTACTGGTTGAACAGCCTTTCGTACTCTTAAAAATAATATGATTCTTTCAAAGAATAAAACAATAGCCTTTTTAAATCACAGCTTAAAAAACATCGTTTAAAACAAATGTTTAAAATAATTTAACGAAAAATGTTTTAAACAATCGCCTCTGTTTAAAACGCGTTTGAAACACGTTTAACACATTTTGTTTTAAGCATTAAAAGCATGCTCATTGTAAATTTACAGATTCCAATGTCTTGCTTCAAACTTACCTTGTTCATAATTTGATTTCAGAGTTCTATTTCACTCCTTTCTTCAATTTTAACTGTAATATTCTTCTCGGTAATACTGCGTTACAGCTTGTTGTAGTAGTTGTAGAAGGGGACGGCTGACTGAACATGACCTTTCAAAAGCTCATTAATGTGTGTTACCATTTTGGTAAGACGGGGTAATCAAGTTGGTCGGGTTAACCAGAATATTGCAAGAAAGGATAAAGAGATTGCTGGATATTGGCGCAAACTTTTCATGCGAGTGATCAATATAATAAAATTAATTGCCGAACGTGAATAAGCTTTTAGTGGAGACAATGAATTAGCACGATCTTTAAAAATTTTTAATTACCTTGGAATATTGGAACAGTTGACTGAATGTGATGAGTTTACCTTTGATCACATCATATTGAATGCAAATAAAAAAAAAGTAGCCACTCGAAATTACTTTTCCTCCATTATATGTCAAGAATTGATTAGATTAATGTGTAAACATATTCTGAAAGAAATAGTTTGTAGAATAAATAGACACAAATATACTTCTGTGTCAGTAGATTCAACAGTTGACGAATTTTTACATTGACCAGTTGACTGTTGTAATACCCTATACGGAAACTATGCCTATGAGGAAAATGTTTCTGATTTCCATAGCAAATTGTTGTCACGCTGGTTCTGATTTTGGAAATACACTGCAAGAAGTTTAGAATGTTACGGCATTATTATATAACAAGTAATTGTTTTGTCTAGTTCGACTTCGCAACGTATTTCGAATGCTTAAAATTCGTAGTTTAGTGCAGCGTGTCTGAATCACTTTCGCACACATCACTATTTTTATTGAGAACACATTTATGACAAGCACCTCGCTTACCAGACCATATTGATTTGACATCTGATCCTCCTATAGAATTTCAAAATATGATACACTTGTGTACAAAATTATGGTAATAGAATATATATGTGCTAGACTTTAGGATTGACAGTTTGTTAGAATCCAAGTCACTTACCTTGTGCTGGAGCGTAGACATTCAGATACAAACAATCTTCACTCTGATTCCTCAGGTAAGGCTGCAATCTTTTTAAATATTCCAAACGTCCTTTAGGCATCCTTTCCAGAGCTGCTGATTCATTTTTAATGTCTGGAAATTTTTGAGGACACACGGGTCCTAACTTGTCGGCTATTCTTACCCCTGGCCATGGGGAAGGAGTTCGTGTAGGGCTAAACCGGTTTGAACGAACCGGAGGAGTAGCGTAAGGAATACCCAGAAACATTTCCACTGGTTTCAAATGTCTATTCTCCATTGACAATGTAATTCCTTGTAGTTTTCCATATTTTGTCTGTACAATACGAGTACTCATTGAAGCACACTGGCAACATTTTGTGATCAACTGTAGAATTGTAAAAATTACAAGGCAGTGACATAGATTAAGAACTTCCATTGTTAATTTGCACAACACTACAACTTAGCTACACTCACAACCTTGTCTTTTGGGAAGCATTCACATTGTTTCTTTTGTTAACTATGAAACGAGTAAACAAGATCAACAAAACAGGGTATGAGTGACTTGTAATTTTACACAAATTTACTAATCGGTTTGAATGTGAATCTACTGGAAATGTAGTGAGAAAATATCATTTTGAATGTTTCATGTGTTGTATACAAATTAGTTGTGGGGCTGTGTTTTTGTTCTTTTGAATGGCTTTATGGCTTTGCGTGCGTGTGTGTGTGTGTGTGTGAAAAACTGATGTACGTATCTTTGTCCGAAGATCTGTATGTATAAAATGTGGAAATTAATGATTTACTGAGGACAAGAATCAATGAATGTATAAGGTACAAAGGTGTGTTACAAAGGGATAACAGTACAAACAAGAGATGTTATGTGAAAACCACTAGTTCCCTCTTTAATAATACAATACATGGCTCTAGTTTATGTTTGTGCGCTCTTAGGAAAATATAAAGATCACCACTTGTAAATATTTCCGCCATTTTTCAGTTTAGGAAACGTTGGACCGACATGATGGTAGTTTCAATATATGGTGTAATATTGTGGTTGAAAGATATAAAACAAGCATTCTTGCTTTTTAAATGTAAATCTGAATTGGCACATTAAACTCATACAGAGGACACACAAACGAAATGTACAAATATATAGAAGAGTGGATATATCTTTTATCGTTTCTAATAAACAAAAATATAACAGATGATGACCGTTTTAGTTACTTATGAGGCACAATGATCACTCAATGTTATAACGACATAATAGTTTATTTTTACACGAGAGTAATTATTTGTAGAATCATCCAATCACAAACCCGCGGTATCACAATTCATTAACCTTACCACAATTACGAACGCATTTTTTTAACCTTTTCCTCAAGAACAAAGGAACAAAATATCGTTACCCACATTGAAACTGTGATAAACCTTTAAGTTGTTTCACAGACCGATACCTTCTTCTTCTTCTCTGTTTCGACATTTGAGCACTCAGATCAAAAGAGGGTCATGCATATCACTGTACCATTATAAAACAAAGAAGTATGAAGAAATGTCATTGCAGGGATCCCGACCACAGATCCCGTTTCTTGTTAGGAACACAATCGTGCGGCGATAAACTGGACTTTAACAGAGAAAACGTAAATTTTCGGAGTAATTTGGTATTTCATTGTCCACTAATTGATTCGTATTATCAAATATTTTATTTAGTAATTATTAATAATCACTTCACATGTTTTCTTGATTCAGTAACATTCACTACCCGGCAACAGCATGTTTCGTTTGTACGTTGTTTGTCCTTTTATTGCTGACCCTTGGATCATTCTGTGATGTAACAATCTGGAAGAGAAAAAAGATATTGTTGTATTATTATCATGGATTTTGTAGCAAACTACAGACTATGTTAGAAAAATTTAAAAGTTGAATGCAAAATAAAGTTTATAAATTATTGTTGAAAGATATGCTAATAGTACTTAAGGTACAAATTAATAATTCAAAATATTTTTATGGTAATCCAGCTACATAGGATAAGTTTTATAGTATCAAGGTACTGGGACACGCCATATGTTTAAAATTCTATTAAAGGTTATAGCATAAATTTGTAAATCAAACGTTTCTTCATTTTCTTCGTATTTCCCGCTAACGTTTGCTACTATTTGTGTTGCGGTTACATTTTACTGTAATAATACAACAATTATATAATTAGTTACTAAATCGTCATACAACTGCAGAGCATACACCAGTCCACGGAAAAAAATATCGATTGACAGGTAGATGTAGTTCAGCTCAATAGTTTCTTTTCATCAAGATATGAGTTCTGTGATTGATGCTTCAGCTTACTGACTTGTATTTTCTACCTAACGGCAGTAGATTAAACTATCGCAGGTTACATAATACCTGAGCTTCAAGAAAATAACCTATTTTAAGTAGCATTCACCAAGCTGTGAATGGAAGAAGCATTTTGTGGTCAGAAAGACATGTGTAGGCATTTAAAGCGATCTTTATAGAAAGAGATTTGGTCCATTCATATATTTTGTTTGGAATACGAACAAGAAACTTTTATTTTATTGATGTCAGGAATCAAACTTAAACAAACATTTAAAATTCAATTACTTCTGGATAATACAAACATAAACTATGCTACATTTTTAATAATGATTTAAAACACAATTTGAAGTATAGCATATTCTATTCACTTGACACATCTGTGTTCTGTCTTAACCTTCTTCATCGCCATCGCTCAATACAAAGTTCCGTCTACACGATCCCTAAGTAACATAAATTATAAATATCTTAAATATTTGAACATCCCTTTAAAGACGAAATCTGGCACACACATTATTGTCATTTAAATTATTTAATGATAGAGTTTAGTCTGATCTGCTGCTTTCAAAGCTTAACTTTTGCATTCCTGCCCGTTTCACTCGCAATAGCCACATATTAACATATCCAACACCAAGACTAAAAATAGTCAAATATTTCATGTTCGTGAGAAAATATAATCGCCTAACATCAGAGATGGACATTTTCAGCACAGAACAAGCCTTTCGAAAACAACTATTAATAATAATGTAAATACTTTTGGTATTATGTTTTATTTGTAAATAATGTTAATTTTATGATTGTTGGATATCAGTGTGTTATCAATATTTTAATAATAACGTTTTAGTGTGAAATAGAAAAAAAATGCTGTAAATGAAACCATGTGTAAATAAATATTTCTTCGTCGTTTCAAAAATCCCAGTTCGGATAAAACTGGCTTAATCCCGCGGGTTTCTCTCGCACAATTTAAAAATGGTAGGCAACACTGAAAACTAGGCCCATTAGAGGGAGAGCACTTGGACAGTATTTCTGAATGGTGTCGAATAATGTGCATGCCAACTTGGTGCAGTTTCATCCAACTGTATAAGAGCCAATCTAGAAAAAAAGTATTTTAAAATAGTTTTGCAACACTGACTGCGGCATCCAAAGTAACTCCATCACCTATCCCAGTACATAAATACAAAGTTTGGTGGATATATACAACAGTATGAAGAAAAATAAAATCTTGAAGTTTTGAAATTTGTTGGTAGCACTAACAAATCTGTAAATGCGGCGCATGAAGTATCTCTCTGACCCTTTCCAGTATTTAAACGCCAACTATAGTGCTGATGTGTCCAATAGAATGAAAGTATTTTGAAATATTGATTTTAATTTTAAAATTGGTTTTCAACACTAATAACTATGAAACCTGTGGCACCCGGAGTACCTCTCTGATCTGTCCTAGTATCTAAATACCAAGTTCGGTGCTGATCTGTCTGGTCTGGTTATGAAGTATTTTGAAATACTGATTTTTGAATTTGGTTGGAAAGGCTGAACACTCTAATGCCTACGTGGTCCGGAGTACCTCTCTGATCTCTCCCAGTACATACATGCCAAGTTTGGTGCTGATCTCCCTAATAGTATGGAAGGCTTTTGGAATATTAATATTTTGTAAATGGTTGACAACACTGATAACGGCGACGCTTGCGAATTCTGGGATATTTCTCTGATCTCTCTCTCATGTAATGTTGCCTCAATACAGGGAGCCATATCCAAATGCAAAGATCTGGATGGAATATTCCTACCGTCATTTTGATTTATTTTGAAATGTTTCCGGAAGGAGCTGGACCATACATGGAGATGGAATAGGTAGGAGGTTCGGGTGTCCTGTTAATGTATTTGGCGGCAAGTGAGAAAAAAAAACAGACTTTCTCAATGATTTCGAAGATATATTTGATGATCATGATATGCAGTGAATATGATGGTGGTCTTCCAAATTTGTAACAAGAATGTGAAAAACGTAGATAGATGACTGAAAGTATGTTTGTACTCTCTCTCATCACGACGGAACGACTTTACCGATTTGATGTTTTTTCATCCCCTGTTTAATGTTTTTTTTACGTTGTTCTTCTTGGTTGAAGATACATTCTTACAGAGACATGATTGTGTTTTACATGCTGGCCTCAAATCAATCCTCAACTGCTCTCTGAATAAAATAATAGTGCCTGGCTTCAAAATTGAATTGAATTGAATTTGTTTTAAGACCTTTAGGCAACTATAGCTCAGGACGTATGAATGATGATGGGATAAACTGGTGGAATGAAGAAAGTGTGTGGAAACGGGAGCACCCCGAGAAAACCCACGAATACGGTGTAGGTCCACCACAAAGCCCACATGGCATGATCCGACGTCAACTAGCACCAGAGGTAAGCGCTCTACCAACTGAGCCACCGTGGCCCTACCTGGCTTCAGGCCACTTTGCCCGTTCGTTCTGGCTGGCTTGGTATTCGGCGGGATTTGGCGATTCTGACTTTCTTAGCGTCTTTCCATGGCTCTCGATGTCTTGTTGAGTCTATCCCTCTTCCGGGTTTATGACTTGATGCCGACGCGGCTATTCATGATTGTAAAGTTCAGTGGTCTTGTTTAACCGGTATGGATTCTCCTTTTTTTAGACTGCAGTATTTCTCATGCCATCATTTGGGACGATCCAATTATTCAACGAATCAAATCGTTTCTTCTACAATCCCTCGGTTTTCTTGAGGATAAAGTCCAGACTTCTTACTGCTTTTGTTTCCAGAGTTTGGTATTTAGCTTCAGGCCCTACCTTTTCCTCCTCTGGGCCTCCACTTATCCAATGAAAGTTTTCGTATTGCTGGTGCTTTACGATTAGGAGCTGATATCTGTGTACCTCACAATTTAACAGCTTGTGGAGCGTTCATAGATCAACGATTCTTTCACGGTCTCTCTTGTGTTCGCAGTGCTGGTAGTCATGTCAGAGTAAATGACGTAATTTTTCGTGCGCTTGTTTCAGCTGAGGTACATTCAGTGTCTGAACCATCTGGATGTAGTCATTTCAATGGTAAGAAACCTGACGCCATGTCTCTAATGACTTGGAAAAAAGGAAGATCATTATTATGGGATTTTACTTGTGTTGATACGTTCTCCTCATTCTTCCTTCCTCATTTATTTTTGCAAGCTGGCGGTGTTGCTATTCGTTGAGAGGTCGAAAAAGCAGAAAATACAGTACCTTGTTAGATAAATTTATCTTCATTGTTATTACAATCGAGTCAAGCAGTACTTGGAGCACCAAGAGCTTCAATTTCGACAAGGAAGTTGGACGACGCATTGGTCTTGTTTCCGGCAATGCTCGCGCTACTGCTTTCCTATTGCAGCGTTTTAGTATCGCCATTCAGCGTGGTAATGTTTCTTCAGTTCTTGGAACGCTGCCTCCGGGGAAGGAATTGGAGAATATTTTTCTTCTTTAAATGCTGTTTCCGTTAATGTTTTTTATTTATTTATTTATTTTTGGTTGTTCCTTAATTAAATATTTGTTTATAAATTTGTAATAAAAATATTTAGATTTTATGTTTTAAAGCAATGTAGTAAACTTTGGCAGTAGTATTACTAGTTGTAGTGGTAGTAGTTCTTGTAGTAACAGTAATAATAATAATAATAATAATAATAATAATAATAATAATAATAATA
>JAGDQP010005702.1:0-76477 GCA_022664845.1 Lepisma saccharinum | reverse complement strand
CAAACAACGTCTGCAAAGCACAACAGTGGTCGAAAGACAATCCTGTCCGATAGGGACAGGAGGGCATTAAAACGGATTGTAGCAGCTAAAAAGCAGACCACTGCAATGAAAATTACGTCTGAACTCAATTCCGGCCTACAGAACCCGGTTTCATCAAAAACAATGCGACGGGAACTTCATAAAATGAAAATTCATGGCAGGGCCGCGATCGCCACACCTCTGGTCACAGCAGTAAATGTGAAGCGGCGTATCCAGTGGTGCAAGGACCACAAGGAGTGGACGCTTAATCAGTGGAAACACGTAATGTATTCCGATGAATCGACCTACACCTTGTTTCCAACAACCGGTCGTGTTTACGTATGGAGAACACCGTCGCAGGCCTATGATCCAGACTGTCTGCGACCAACTGTAAAGCATGGGGGTGGTTCTGTTACAGTATGGGCAGTGATATCGTGGTTTTCTGCAGGTCCCATCATAGCCCTGCATGGAATGATGAATGCTAAGGCGTATGAGGCTATTTTGGGGGACCAGGTTCTACCCATGGCCCACACATTGTTTCCGGATGGTGATGGCATCTACCAAGATGATTAGGCACCCTGTCACGCTGCAAAAACGGTGCAATCATGGTTTGAGGAGCATGACCAGGAGCTATCACACCTCCCCTGGGTCCCACAATCACCAGATCTGAACATCATTGAGCCATGGTGGTCTGTGTTAGAAAGGCGTGTTCGGTCTCATTACCTCCACTATCATCCCTTAAGGAACTGGAGCATGTTTTGGAGGAAGAATGGTACAACATTCCACACAGCACGATTCAGGAGCTGTATACGTCCATTCCACGTCGGATCCAAGCTGTTTTGGACGCAAAAGGAGGCCCCAGACCATACTAGGTATGATTTTCACACTTTTTCAAAAGTTTTAGATTTTTTGTCCAATAAGGCGTGGATTGAAGGCGTGGTAGTTATTGTTTAGAATGTTTTCATACAAGTTGTATATTTTAGTTCGAAGGCCACGTGTATTTTAACAAAATCTAATTTTAAAATTTTCTCTTCAAGTGTCCATTACTGATAACCTGTTAATTACTGGTGCGTTTACCTTAAATAATATTCTTAAAGAAAAAATATGCATGGACAAGGATTAGTCAACTTGGATCTTTGTATATCAGCAAAGTTGTCTACAGTTTTGGTTAACTCATGTAATCGGGACAATTGACCTGTGTATATAAAGCAATTGAACCCCTAATTTTTTCTTCTTTCAAGCGATTATAACAGAATGCCAATCCACTCAAAATTCCCAGGCCAAACTACTGGAGATAGAAACACTAAATTTTGTATGAAAGCTAAGGATCAAGGGTAGGTAGTGAAAAAAAACGAAATTTTGAAAACGTCGCCATCTTATATCCAAACTGGCCGCCAAACCCATTGTTAAACTGATTACACATTCTAAACCGCTGGACCTAAAAACACCAAATTTGGTACGAAGGTACATTAGCACTAGTAGATTACGAAAATATTACAAAATATCTCCAAAAGTGCGATATTCGATCCGAAATGGCGGAACCCAAAAAACATTTTCCACATCGTTGAAGCTAGAGATAATAAATCATCTCTAGTTGAGAGATGCATTAAAGTTATATTACTAATAGTAGTTCACGAAAATATAAGAAATTGTTAAAATAGTCGCCATCTTTAAACCATAATGGCCGCAAAAAAAACAATTTTCCAAACCAATCAAGGTAGAGAAACGAAATTTGGTATGAAGGTGTACCATCACGAGTAGGTAGCAGTAAATGAGGCACACTTGCCCTATGAGATCGCAGCCCCCTCCCCGCGGGGTTAGAAGCAGAAATTTACCATGGCGGCACTGTATCCCGAAGAGTCAGGTTATGATAAAGAGGGCGCAGATCCCTCAAGACGGGGGCGCAGCTAACGCTAGGGTATGGTAGCTCCCGATGCAAAGCGAGTCCAATATATATATATAGATCCATGGTCACTCACTCATCAATATTCCCAAGCTAAACTACCGGAGATAGAAATTGTAAATTGGGTCCATTAAGTTGGCCCTCCCACCATACCAAATTGTAGAAATAAATAGCTTACCGTTTTGCACCCAAGTTAAAAGCTTTGCACCGCAACGGTTACAAAGTTATAAGCACATATTTTGGGGTGCCAAGTTAATGGTAGCGCCCCTTAGTCAATTTTTTCGAAAATAGATAGCTTGTCGTTTTGCACCGTTTTGTACCCAAGTTTCGCGTTTTGCACCCCAATAGTTAAAAAGTTATAAGCTTTTTTAGTTGAGGGGGGCCAAGTGAATGGTAGACCCGTACAGCAAAATTTCAAAATTCAGACAATGCCACATAGTGCAACAGATTGCACTCGTTTTGCACGGTTTTGCACCCAAGTTTCGCGTTTTGTACCGTAACGGTTACAAAGTTATAAGCTCTTTGAACTGAGGGGGGCCAAGTGAATGGCAGCCCCCCTCAGTCAAATTTTTCGAAAACAGATAGCTTATCGTTTTGCATTGTTTTGCACCCAAGTTTCGCAATAGTTAAAAAGTTATAAGCTCTTGTATTTGAGGGGGGTCAAGTTAATGGTAGCCCTTAGAGCATAATTTAAAAAACAGGCAGTGCCACATAGTGCAACAGATTGCACTCGTTTTGCACCGTTTTGCGCCCAAGTTTCGCCTTTTGCACCACAATAGTTAAAAAGTTATAAGCTCTTGTATTTGAGGGGGGGCAAGTTAATGGTAGCCCCTTAGAGCAAAATTTCAAAAATCAGACAGTGCCACATAGTGCAAGAGATTGCACTCGTTTTGCACCGTTTTGCACCCAAGTTTCGTGTTTTTCAAAGCAACGGTTAAAAGTTATAAGCTCTTATTATTGGGGGCCCACGTTTGTAGTAGCCCCACTCAGTCAATTTTTTCGAAAAGAGATAGCTTATCCTTTTACACCCGTTTTGCACCCAAGTTTCGCGTTTTGCACCGCAATAGTTAAAAAGTTATAGGGACATATATTTTACGGGAGTAGAAAATGATAGTCTTCTAGTCAAATTTTAAAAAGGAGAAATAGATAGTGTTGTGGAATCGCTCTGCGATAGTTTTACACCACAATATTTAAGTTGTTAGAAGAAAGTTCTTTTTTCGGGGAGCGGGACAAGTTACTTGGTGACCCGCTTCATTTTATTGTTCAGTGAAAACAAATAGTTTTTAGATTACACTCATTTTAGCTTGCTGATTAACAGTAAAGTATTTTCTTAGAGTAACACAACAATAGGCGGTCTTACGAATGCGATTGATTGAAAAGGTTAGTGTCGAAGACATCCAAGTAAATATTTGGTGACGCAGCTTAGACCTTTCACGCACTAGCATGTTTTCTTGTCGACTTTTTAATTGCGAACAAGAAATACATACTACTATTTGACTGGGCTCACACTGTCATTTAGTAATTTTAACACCACCGTGATAAAATAATTGAAACATGGGCTATTTCAGAGGCGATTAAATTATTGTTTGCAGAAGTACTGTATTACGCATGTTCTAAAACCTGTCCGCGCGCACTAGCAATTGAATTGCTCACTTCGGTAGGTGGGCCTCAGAAATAAGTAGTTACAAATAACTACATAGTAAGAAGTAATTTAGTAATTAAGTATTGCGTTTTGCAGCAAAAGTAAAAATGTTCCCCGCCCAGAGATAGAGATGCTGAAAGGCAATAAATAAATTTTGAAATTCAAAGATGCAACGAATTTGTAAAACTGCTCATTTAAAGTCTCTGCCTTGCAATTGAATGAATCCTATGGCTTTTCTTTTGTCTTTTCTACTTCATCTTAAATGAAGAGCAGCCGACCGCGATAGTCATGTTGTCTCAGACTAAAGGCCAGCGTCTCCAAGGTTTTGGGCTCAAACCTCTGCTGGAGCCTGGATGTTTTTGGATTTTAGAGACATCTAGTGGAATCAAGAAGGCCCGAAGTCATTAGTTACTAAAATGGCCCAAACTACGAAGTTTACAAAGCTCTTTACAAACCAGAAACAACTTGCAGCAAGTTATTTGAAATCTATTTCAATGCTGAGAAACTTAAGTCTCCCAGTGCGGGAGCCTATAAATTGCAGTGACTTTTTAATCGGGATACTTTTCTCTTTCTCAATTTTTTGATCAACAATGCGCACTTACCCTTACTGCACTATGTGTCACTGTCTACATTTGAAATTTTGCAGTAGGGTCTACCATTACCTTGGCTGCTCCAAAATATACCACATATTAACTTTTAACCATGGTGCTGCAAAACGTGCACAGGTCAGTACAATATCTTATTTCCGAAAAAAATTGACGCAGGGAGCGCTACCACTAACGTGGGCCCTCAAAATAGAAGAGCATATAACTTTTTAACTCTTGCGGGGAAAAACGTGAAACTCGGGTGTAAAATGGTGCAAAACAAATGCAATCTGTTGAACTTTATATCACAGCCTGATTGTTTAAATTTTTCTCTAGGGGGATACCATTAACTTCGCCCTACACAAATTTGAGAGCTTATAACTTTTTAACCATTGCGGTGCAAAACGGTACATAACGAGCACAGACCGGTACACTATCTGTTTTCGAAAAAAAAGCAGAGGGGGGGCTACCGCTAACTTGGGTCCCAGTAATAAAAGAGCTTATAACTTTTTAACCGTCGCGGTGCAAAATGCGAAACTTGGGTGCAAAACGGTGCAACACGAGTGCAAACTGTTGCACTATGTGTCACTGTCTGATTTTTGAAATTTTGCTCTAAGGGGCTATCATTAACTTGGCCCCCCTCAAATACAAGAGCTTATAACTTTTTAACTATTGCGGTGCAAAACGCGAAACTTGGGTGCAAAACGGGTGCAAAACGATAAGCTATCTGTTTTCGAAAAATTTGACTGAGGGGGGCTACCATTAACTTGGCCCCCCAACATATATGTGCTTATAACTTTGTAACCGTTGCGGTGCAAAACGGCTATTTATTTCTACAATTTGGTATGGTGGGGGGGGCCAACCTAATGGACCCTTTTAAATTTGGTATGAAGGTGTAGGACCATGAGGAGGTAAAGGAAAAATAAGACATTTTGAAAAAGCAGCTATCTTGGATCCAAACTAGCCACCAAACCCATTGTTGTATAGAATACACAGCCTAAACGGCTCTGGCTACTGAAATGAAATTTGGTATGAATGTAGACCATCAGGTTACGAAAATGTTACATAATGTATCCAAAAACGCCATCTTGGATCCAAAATGGTTGATCCAAAATTCAATTTTCCACACGGTTTCAGAAATTTGGCGTAAAGGTGTATTATCACGAGTAGTTTAGGAATATATTAAAATATTTGGAAATTGTCGCCGACTTGGACCCAAAATGGCCGCCCTAAAACCCATTTTCCGCAAGGTTCGAGCTAGAGAAATAAATTGTGGTATAAAGGTGTACCATCACGAGTAGGTCACGATAACATAGGAAAACGTTTAAAAAATTGCCATCATCAATCCAAAATGGTAGCCCAAAACCCATTTTTTAAACCACTGAAATTAGAGAAACGAAATTTGGTATAAAGGTGTATGATCAAAAGTAGGTTACAATAAATGGGGCAAACCTCGACAATGGGGGTGAAGCACCCCTCAAACCCCCTAGCGAACCAAAGCGAGTGCACATACTATATATAGTCCCATGGTCACTGACTGACTCATCAAAACTCCCAGGCCAAACTACTGGAGCTAGAAACGCACCAAATTTGGTATGGAGGTGTATAATCAAGAGTAAGTAATGGAAAAAACGATATTATGAAAAATTTGCCATCTTGGATCCAAAATGGCCTCCAAACCCATGTTTGTATTGAATACACAGCCTAAAATGCTGGGGCTACTTACACAAGATTTTGTATAAGGTCACATCATCAGTAGTATTGGACCTTATACCAGGGTGGTGTTAATTATTAATATTATCATTACATTCCATGCTAATGGATTTTAGAGATAAGAGGTACTATATTCCATTAGCAGCCTTTTACGATATTTATTTGCACTTAACAACACTTAGATTTTAGATAATGGTGAGATAAGAGTTACTACCACTCTAAAACCACTTAATGGAGAGTGCTTTTAAAAGAATGTACGGATAAGAGCTTCAATTAGTTTAATAATATACGTAAAAGCACTTAACACCACTTAACTCGTTAGATAATGGTAAGATAATAGTTATTATTATTTTTAAACCACTTAATGGAGAGTGCTCTTAAAAGAATGAACGAATAAGAGCTTCCATTAGTCAAATAATATGTGTAAAAGCACTGAACACACCACTTACCTTGTCAGATAATGGTAAGATAATAGTTATTACTACTTTAAACCACTTAGTTGAGATAATAAGTAGTCCACTCTTAAAAGCATTAGATGGATAGAGTGCTTTTAGGCTTATCTTATAACAGCAACTTTCAGTGCATCATGGTGAAAGGCGGATTTACTGGAGTAATGTTCATTTGCGCTTTGAATATAGGTTAAAGCACTTAACGCCACTTAAATCGTTAGATAATGGTGAGATAAGAGTTAATACCACTTTAAAACCACTTAACTGAGATGATAACTAGTACACTTTGAAAAGCATTAGATAGAGTGCTTTTAGTCTTATCTTATGACTGCAGCAGTTCTTAGTACGAGCTGGTGAAAGGTGGATGCCGTTCATTTGCACATGTGCACGAGTATGAATAAAGTGTATGGATGTTTAGGTATGAATATTAGTTACTATGGCTACCTCAAGCATGGACAAAGCTATTCCTACCGTTGTTTGTCCATACGTATTGAAGGACAAGTCTTTGGCATCGTGCAAGAGTTCCATCAGCTGAGTGGCGGAAGGTTGTATATTATCAAGTATACAAGCATATGAGTTTTTAAACTACCTTTTATGTTTAGGCTGCTATAAGAATCAACCAAGTCAGCGGGATCATATTTGTGCTGGTCATCGCAATGGATTTTTTTCGCACGCCACTCCTGAAGAAATAGCAACACTGTTTGGTACACGTACAAAATCCAATTTGCATGAATCGAAGACGGTGGATGAATTGTTTGTACTTGCAATTTCATGAGTCAGCTCCAGCAGCATTAAGGGAAAAGTTTGATTGGAAGGCTTGAACGCATGTTAAAATTGAACCGTGGAGTTTTGGTTGACTTGTTGCTGAAGAAGGATATGAAGGGCCCCTTCAAGACCAAGTGATCCCTTACTAGTGCATTTACATATTTTAGTAATAATTAGAGTTTGTTTAGTATGGTTCAGTGTACGAGTTGTGAAGGTAAATTTATTGTGGATCAATGTCTCTTGTCCACCTCATTGTCATTAGTTTGTACTTGCAAACGAACCCCATTGAATGTACCAACTGTAATTTACGTAAGCCCCACAATTGCCTGTACGTGTGGAATACGGGTACAGTAATTGCCCAGGATCCCGACACCCAGGTACCCCGTCACATCAACGATCCTGAACAGTTTAGTGAATATTACTCCATTTTCACTGCTCAAGGTCATACACATATTATGAAGAGACCTTTTCTAAACGTAGTGCATCAGTTTATTAAGGATCCCGAGTGCATTGCTCAATTGATTCCTTTAGTGCTTCAACACCAACAGCATCAGCAACAGTTGATTTCACCGGGTGTACGTGTTTTATGTGCAAGGCAGTTTATAATCGATTTTCAAGGTTTTAAGATTTCTGCTAACGAGTATATTATTCGTGAATTCTGTTTGGTTGCGTGTGATGCAACATTAATATTCCATTCTCTGGTAAAGTTAACCTGTGAACGTTCAGACTTAGCTGTAGGGTACCAACGTCAAGTGGATTGGCAAACGAATACTCTGCACGGGTTAGAATGTACAACATCCAGCGGGTTTAGTGTATCACACGTCCGTCATATTGTTGCTCAATGTTGCGAGAGTGATTCTACGTTTTATTGCGAAGGAAGTGAAAATAAGATTGTTTTAAGTAAGATTTTTCAGTTATCCAATGTATTAAACCTTGAAGATCAAGCATGCTCTGCCTTGCGTACATAACAGTTTAAAGTTGATATTGCGAATCGTACGTATCATCAACCAGTGCAGGAGTATGCTTGCGCAGTACGTTCATGTATCCAATTACAGTATTGGTTAAAGTTCCAATCGTCAAAGGTGGTGGATGCCATATCCACATTTACTTGTAGATTTATTATTAATAAATATATATACCAACCAGGAAAAAGGTGATTATTATTTCTTGAAATGGAACCCAAAGGATTAGAGGTAAAAAGTTTTTATTACAGTAAACTACTTTACTACAAAGGTGTTACAATTTACATTGTTGTTCTTTTTTTATTTTTTGAACAAGCTGATCATTTCATGTTGGGTTGATGGTATACAATTTGGTTTTAATATTTACATTTCGTACTTTAAAGTACAGATATTCAAGATAAACATACCACACAGCAAAGATTCATCAGCTGAGTACTGAATGTTATTAACATGGTAGACTTTACAATGTCTTTGGAGAAAATGAACGAGTGGTTTAGAGGGAGGTTTTGCAAGCGTATCAAAGTAAAACCCCCGTCGTCCCACCGTTCCCAAGGGTTCTTTTTGAATGAAACAAAGTCTGGAACAGCGCCCACAGCTCTCCCAAGGTATCTTTTTGAAAGGAACAAAGTCTAGAAAGGTGTTCTGAATAAAAGACAGGTGATAATGTCAGTTCTTCCTTAAGAACATGTTTTAGATATCGTGAAAATCATCAGACAAACGTTTTCTTACAGGGAGGCCTCATTTAGTAGTGAAATGAATATGGCTGTGAATTATATATATATATATATATAATTAAGCGTGTTTTAACCGAGAGCAGGTGTCAGATAAAAAGTTAACAAAGTGCAAATTTGGTCATTGGGACACTCCTGCAAGGAAGCTCAACCAGAATTTTTGTTAGTACTAGTGAGTTCGAAATATTAATGAAAGTTTCCGTTCTTTGTTTCCCTTTATGAACATAAGAAACTAAGCGACTGTAGTGCATTGACTTGAAGGTTTTGGCTTTTAGTTTCGGTAGGGGCACTGGTGTTGATTTAACACGTAACAGCCCATTGTTAAACGTTAATAGACTGACTTATAAAAAAGAAAGTTAAAAAAGTTTTTTTAAATAAATATGAAATGTTTTAGGAACAATGTTTTAACCAGTTTTGCACACTGTTACATAATTACCAACTGAGAAAGTGTAAATTAGTTCATTGTGAATCGCACTCTGCATGAAAGATCGGATAGAATCGCTGTTTGTAATTATAATATGCTTATTGTAACACCCCACACGTAAGCCTGGTTGTAAAAATAAATTTTACATACGAACAATGTACTAGGAATTGAAATGCGATCGTACCAGTGAATATTAATAAGAAAAATACTTTAGCTTGGAAAATCTTTTAGCACATATTTCACTTACAGCAAGAAATTAAATAACTGTCATCTACCACTTGCTTTGAATTCGGCTTTTTAATTTTAATATTTGTCACTCGTCTGATTACCTTTAGTAATTCTATTCCTTAGAGATACAGGCAAACCTTTTGTTGTATATATGTTCAATAACTGCTTGAGGTTATACAGCAAACTAGTTTCTATAGCCAGGTTAGTACATCTCAAAGTAGAGCCAATCACATATAAAGTTAGGTAATTAAATTGTCTTTGTTTAGGAATTCACTTCTCGCCAAGGGAACTATAATTTCTGCGTTATTTTCCATATTGATGACAAACCATTGATAGTTAAGATTAGTTTTACAATGAATTTCTTTGTATATTCTCTAAAGTTCTTTTAAAACGGCTGGCTTACATAAAATACGGGCTGCTTTCACATCTAAATATTTGTTCTCGCGATTGCACATATGCGTGTATGGATTTACGCACTGTAAAAAGCATCCCTGACATAGTAAGTAGTCACTACTTTCATAACGTTTCAAGGCTTCCGAAATACATTCACCTGAGGCACTGTTCAATGTACAATCACATACACTTTCAATGATCAGTTCGACAACCATCTCTGTGTGCTCTTCTGCAATACCTAAAGCCATGTTGTTGTTTCCTTCCAGCACTATAACATTAAACTCCTTCTTGGTGTTATTTAAAGCTACCTCACATGATGTACTACTGGTGAGATCTTCTTCATCTCCAACAAATAATAATACTTTAGAGTCCACTACAGCAGTCATATTACTCCTTTCAGTCGATTAAAGTCTGGTAGGATATAACTTAAAGTAAGGAAATGCTACTCAGAGACTTTAAACTCATACGAATGAGGTCACCTTGTTGCGCACTAAATCTGCGCAGTACTGTTTTTTGAATATATATTACTTATGTAGTCATTAAAATATTAAATATATAACTGTTTGCTTTGACCATGAAACCGGGATTATTAACTTGCCTTTATTTTAAGAATACCAACATTGACCTTCAATTCTTAATTAGTTAGCTTAAAAGAATGTGCTATATTATTTTATAGAGTGTTTCACTACCAAGCATATTCATATAAGTTAACATGTCCTAACCGTAAAGCCCCTATTGATGTTATTTATTACTGTTACGTATGTTATTTTTTTAAAAAAATCTGGTAATACAGCATTGTATCATTTGCTTTAAGTAGACTGCTTGCGCTAAACCTCTATCCATGTATACATATTTATTTTTTATGGCTGGTTCAATGCCTGGATTGGATGCAATATAATGTTTACGTATGCGTTCAATACGACTTTACTCACGGGTATGCAACGAACGAGTTCATTACTAGCTTGCGTGCCAAGACAAACCTAAGGTAAGACAAATGCAGACGAAGAAAGTCAAGACAATAACCAACCGCGAAACACAATCTGAGAATGTTATTTTCTCTTTTAAACCACTTGAACACATTTTACCATTTTGCAAGTCATCAACGGTAGTTACTACGATCTTACAATCTTAGTTGCTTTTCATGGTTGAACGCTATATTTTAAATGTCTACACATCGATTAATAATACAGTAGCCAACTCTAATAGTATTTTCTATCATTTATAAATCATCATTTTCCCGAGGTTAAGTCTATTAGCTTGCTCTGTTTTTTCAATATGTAACATGTCTTTTTTTTAAAATTACACAAGTCAATCAATGTGAATGACATTGCTTTTACTATCTTTCCACGTGTAGTACAATATGTCAATACACGTACCAAGTATCCTTCCAAAACATATTAGTGTTTCAATAGTGGACGTTAAATTCATAATTAAATGGTCGCAGCAATTTTCTCTCCTACTAGGCAAATGGATAAATGGTACCTACTATTTAGGATCAAAACCGCTCCATGCCAACGTTTCTTTCAACCAGCCTATCCGAATCTTAACTACTTCAAGCCTCGTAAATTCCATTGTATATCTCAATGTTACAGCATTCTGCCAAAATTTAATCTCCTTTGTTTCACCGACTAAATAAATGAATCCAGTAATTAAGTTCATACTATAGTCTAGCAGTAGTATATGCATGTAAGTTTCTCTACTACTGTAATTCATTACGCTATTTTACTTTCATTTTCCACATACTACACGTCTCGTAATTAAATGAAAATTACATTTTACGTAAAACTTCAGACAATGATCAATGGACCACTTTCTATAATACATAGGTTAGCAACTGGCACAGTTACACAAATGGACTAAGAACTTTTCCCTCTTTTTACACATATGTTTTCGATTAACTTGGTTACTGATTTATGATCCAGTTCTTAAAGTATTCAACAATAATGTGACTGATAGGTATTTCACATAACAAAGTGCAGGTGTTACGGGACCTACTAAGTCCTAACTATACAATAGGAAACAAGCGAGTATCGTTCACGGCTTTCGTTCCAGCTAGCATAATGACATTGCTCCTAGGTGTAAAACAATTATAAAACCAGCAACCTCCTCTCAGACGAAATAACAAACTTGATTGTAGCCTATGATTTCAATTATGCGCGTATGCGATAAGTAATTTATTTTAAGGACATTTTAGTAACATAGACTTCAACACGACTCAAGTCTATTAGCTGTTAGGTTAAAACTCCATAAATAAACATTCAGTCCATCGTTGAAATTCCAAAAAAGACCTTTTAATTGCTAGGAAACAAACACATACTCAGTCTTTTCCTATGGAGCACCGTGCTTTATTTACTAACATATTCACTCGTACGATCGCATTTCAATTCCTAGTACATTGTTCGTATGTAAAATTTATTTTTACAACCAGGCTTACGTGTGGGGTATTACAATAAGCACATTATAATTACAAACAGCGATTCTACCCGACCTTTCATGCAGAGTGCGATTCACAATGAACTAATTTACACTTTCTCAGTTGGTAATTATGTAACAGTGTGCAAAACTGGTTAAAACATTGTTCCTAAAACATTTCATATTTATTTAAAAAAACTTTTTTAACTTTCTTTTTTATAAGTCAGTCTATTAACGTTTAACAATGGGCTGTTACGTGTTAAATCAACACCAGTGCCCCTACCGAAACTAAAAGCCAAAACCTTCAAGTCAATGCACTACAGTCGCTTAGTTTCTTATGTTCATAAAGGGAAACAAAGAACGGAAACTTTCATTAATATTTCGAACTCACTAGTACTAACAAAAATTCTGGTTGAGCTTCCTTGCAGGAGTGTCCCAATGACCAAATTTGCACTTTGTTAACTTTTTATCTGACACCTGCTCTCGGTTAAAACACGCTTAATTATATATATATATATATATAATTCACAGCCATATTCATTTCACTACTAAATGAGGCCTCCCTGTAAGAAAACGTTTGTCTGATGATTTTCACGATATCTAAAACATGTTCTTAAGGAAGAACTGACATTATCACCTGTCTTTTATTCAGAACACCTTTCTAGACTTTGTTCCTTTCAAAAAGATACCTTGGGAGAGCTGTGGGCGCTGTTCCAGACTTTGTTTCATTCAAAAAGAACCCTTGGGAACGGTGGGACGACGGGGGTTTTACTTTGATACGCTTGCAAAACCTCCCTCTAAACCACTCGTTCATTTTCTCCAAAGACATTGTAAAGTCTACCATGTTAATAACATTCAGTACTCAGCTGATGAATCTTTGCTGTGTGGTATGTTTATCTTGAATATCTGTACTTTAAAGTACGAAATGTAAATATTAAAACCAAATTGTATACCATCAACCCAACATGAAATGATCAGCTTGTTCAAAAAATAAAAAAAGAACAACAATGTAAATTGTAACACCTTTGTAGTAAAGTAGTTTACTGTAATAAAAACTTTTTACCTCTAATCCTTTGGGTTCCATTTCAAGAAATAATAATCACCTTTTTCCTGGTTGGTATATATATTTATTAATAATAAATCTACAAGTAAATGTGGATATGGCATCCACCACCTTTGACGATTGGAACTTTAACCAATACTGTAATTGGATACATGAACGTACTGCGCAAGCATACTCCTGCACTGGTTGATGATACGTACGATTCGCAATATCAACTTTAAACTGTTATGTACGCAAGGCAGAGCATGCTTGATCTTCAAGGTTTAATACATTGGATAACTGAAAAATCTTACTTAAAACAATCTTATTTTCACTTCCTTCGCAATAAAACGTAGAATCACTCTCGCAACATTGAGCAACAATATGACGGACGTGTGATACACTAAACCCGCTGGATGTTGTACATTCTAACCCGTGCAGAGTATTCGTTTGCCAATCCACTTGACGTTGGTACCCTACAGCTAAGTCTGAACGTTCACAGGTTAACTTTACCAGAGAATGGAATATTAATGTTGCATCACACGCAACCAAACAGAATTCACGAATAATATACTCGTTAGCAGAAATCTTAAAACCTTGAAAATCGATTATAAACTGCCTTGCACATAAAACACGTACACCCGGTGAAATCAACTGTTGCTGATGCTGTTGGTGTTGAAGCACTAAAGGAATCAATTGAGCAATGCACTCAGGATCCTTAATAAACTGATGCACTACGTTTAGAAAAGGTCTCTTCATAATATGTGTATGACCTTGAGCAGTGAAAATGGAGTAATATTCACTAAACTGTTCAGGATCGTTGATGTGACGGGGTACCTGGGTGTCGGGATCCTGGGCAATTACTGTACCCGTATTCCACACGTACAGGCAATTGTGGGGCTTACGTAAATTACAGTTGGTACATTCAATGGGGTTCGTTTGCAAGTACAAACTAATGACAATGAGGTGGACAAGAGACATTGATCCACAATAAATTTACCTTCACAACTCGTACACTGAACCATACTAAACAAACTGTAATTATAACTAAAATATGTAAATGCACTAGTAAGGGATCACTTGGTCTTGAAGGGGCCCAAATGAACATTACTCCAGTAAATCCGCCTTTCACCATGATGCACTGAAAGTTGCTGTTATAAGATAAGCCTAAAAGCACTCGATCCATCTAATGCTTTTAAGAGTGGACTACTTATTATCTCAACTAAGTGGTTTAAAGTAGTAATAACTATTATCTTACCATTATCTGACAAGGTAAGTGGTGTGTTCAGTGCTTTTACACATATTATTTGACTAATGGAAGCTCTTATTCGTTCATTCTTTTAAGAGCACTCTCCATTAAGTGGTTTAAAAATAATAATAACTATTATCTTACCATTATCTAACGAGTTAAGTGGTGTTAAGTGCTTTTACGTATATTATTAAACTAATTGAAGCTCTTATCCGTACATTCTTTTAAAAGCACTCTCCATTAAGTGGTTTTAGAGTGGTAGTAACTCTTATCTCACCATTATCTAAAATCTAAGTGTTGTTAAGTGCAAATAAATATCGTAAAAGGCTGCTAATGGAATATAGTACCTCTTATCTCTAAAATCCATTAGCATGGAATGTAATGATAATATTAATAATTAACACCACCCTGGTATAAAGTCCAATACTACTATCATCACCAATAAATTACGACAATATTAGGAACTTCTCCGAAGATGCCATCTTGATTTCAAAATGGCGGACTCCTAAAATCCACTTTCTACACCGTCTTAATTAGAGACACGAAAGTTGGCATAAACTTGTATTATCAGGAGTAGTTTAGGATAATTAAAACCATTTTTAAAAAGTCGCCATCTTGGACTCAAAACGGCTAACAAACCCACTGTTGATAGAATACACAGGCTAAACCGCTCGGGCTAGAAACACCAAATTTGGTACGAAGGTATATTACCACTAGTAAGCTATGGAAATATTACTAGGTATCTATAAAGACGCCATCTTAAATACAAAATGACGGACACAAATATCCATTAACACCGTTTGAGCTAGAGTTACAAATTCGGTATAAAGGAGTATTATCCCAAGTAGTTTAGGAAAATTTAAAACGTTTTGAGAAAGTTGCCGCACAAAAACCAATCTCTACACCGTTCGAGCTAGAGAAATGAAATTTTGTAAGGTATCATCACGAGTAGTTCACTACAATATAAGGAAACATTAAAATGTCGCCATCTTTCATCCAAAATAGCTGCCAAAAACTCATTTCCAAACAACTGAATCTAGAGAATCGGAATTTGTTATGTAGGTGTACCATCACTAGTAGGTAACAATATATGAGGCAAAACTTTCCTATGGGAGCGCAGCCCTTCGCGGGATCTGCACCATAGGGCCACAGCCGCCAGAGATTCTGGTTACGATAGAGAGGACGCAACACACACGGGGTTTTCGGGGCACCGCCTCCAGCAAAGTGAATGCCATTTTGGAGTCCCATGGTCACTGTCAGACTCTCTGACTGACTGACTTACTCATGAAAATTTCCAGACCAAACTACTGGAGCTAGAAACACCACATTTGGTATGAAGAGGTATCATCAAGAGTAGCTAAAGGAAAAAATTGACAATTTGAAAAAGTCGCTATCTTGGATCCAAAATGACCACCAAACTCATTGTTGGATTGAATACACAGACGAAACCGCTGAGGCTACTGATATAAAATTTGGTATGAAAGTACATCATCACTAGTAGGTTACGAAAATATTACAAAATTTTATAAATGTCTCCATCTTGAATCCAAAATGGAGGACTCCAAAAATCTATATTCCACACTGTTTGAGCTAGAGATACGAAATTTGGCATAAAGGTGTATTATCAAAAGTAGTTTAGAAAAATATTAAAACATTTTGAAAACGTCGCCATCTTTGAATCAAAATGGCCGCCCAAAACCATATTCCACACTGTTCGACATAGAGAAGTGAAATTTGATTTGAAGGTGTAGTACCATAACGGGTAGGCCACGACAATATAAGAGAACGTTAAAAAAGTTGCCATCTTTAATGCAAAATGGCCGCCCAAAAAACATTTTCCAAACCACTGAAGCGAGGCAAACAAAATTTGTTATGAGGTGCAGCATCACGAGTACGTTACAATAAATAGGGCAAACTTTCCCTATTGGGGCGCAGCTCTTACGTGGGTAGGGGCATCGGCACCAACGTGGAACAGTAACCTGGAGAGTCTAGTTACAATAAGGGAACGCAGCCTCCCTCAAAACCCAATTTGGAGCTCAGCTCTTACGGGGGGGGGTATGGGGGCAGGTCTCCAGCGAAGCAAAGCGAGTCCACATATTATATAGCCCCATGGTCACTGACCGACTCACTGACTCATCAAAACTCATTCATCTAAAAATTCATTTCACACACCGTTAAATCTACAGATACAAAATTTAGCCTAAAGTTTTATTATCACAAGTAGTTTTGGAAAATATTACGCTATTTTGAAGAAGTCACAATCTTGGATTGAAAATGACCGCCCAAAAACAATTTCGCACACCATCCGAGCAAGAGAAATGAATCTTGATACGAAGGTGTATCATCACAAGTCACGAAAGTATAAGAAAACGTTAAAAAAAAGTCGCCAGCTTTAATCCAAAATGGCCGCCCTAAAACCCATGTTTCAAACCAGTGAAGCTAGAGAAACGAAATTTGGTATGTAGATGTACCAATAAACAGTAGGTAACAATAAATGGATGTGCAGCCCCAGGGAGGTATGGGGCAGATATGAATCATGAAGACACAGTACCCGGAGGAGTATGCTTACAATAAAGGGTGCCAAGCCCCCAGAACTCCCTAAGTTGGTGGAGCAGTTATCATGGAAGAGCGAAACAAAAGGAGTACATATAAAACCCCATGGTCACTGAGTAACTGACCCACTGACTCATCAAAATTCCCAGGCCAAACTACTGGAGCTAGAAACACCAAAATTGATACGAAGGTGTATCATCAAGAGTAGGTAAAGGAAAAGTCCAAACATTTTGAAAAAAGTTGCCATCTTGGATCCAAAATGGCCGCCAAACCCATTGTTGTATTAAAGAAACAGCCTAGACTGAAGTGAAATTTGGGATGAAGGTAAATTGTCATTATTAGATTATGAATTTGAATTGTAATAACAAGAATAGTAAACGAGATAATCAAGTCTGCGGTAAAGTTGTTGGATAGAGCCGTAATTTGTGACAACTTTTATACTTTGGTAAAGTCTCTATTAGCTTTGTGTGTTGTTCAGGAGTTATAAAACTAAAATGTCGCAGTGTGGACGTAAGTGCATGGAAAGGGCCCTGTTTCTATTAATAATCGTATGTTACATTATTGCAATTTATGTATTTAAATGTTTGAGTAATAAATATGTACAAGGAGAGAGTTTTAAATCACTCTTACATAACGATGCTGTAAATTGGATGTATTCAAAGGGATGTATTTCAGTGTTAGCGTCATGGAGAGTTCAAAGCTGTTCACAGGAAAAAGCGCATGCAAGAAAGATTAGCCGTAAACTCATTTTCGCTAACGAAACTGTTAGAAATCCTTTTGTTATTGTCGAACGACATTCATGTAAATCCAGGACCTATTCATTAGGGTGTATCGAAAAAACGTTTTTTTTTCGAAAACTTGTTACCCTCAGTGGCCATTTTTTGGCCAAATGTGGTTAGTAGAACGTAGAAAAAAATTCAAATCCATAACTCAAGTTTCTGAGGTGCCGCTATTGGCTTGAAATTCGAAAAAAATTATGAAATCGTAGATTTTTTAAAACAATAAGTGAAATACTTATAACACTATATCATGTTACTCTTAGTAATAATTGTTTTCCAAATAGTCCAAACATAATGTAGAAAGGAATTGAAATCGATATCTCATATTTATCAGGTGTCGCCATCACTTTGACTTGTGGGGGAAAACCGATAACATTTTGTGTGGTAGCGGCCTCCCCTACAACTTGCTTGTCGACATAAATGGACTCGCTTTACTCAGACATAACAATTAGTTTGAGAAGAATTATCACATTTGAGAGTTGTGCTTCTGCTATCGTGTTAGCTTGGTAGCGTTGACGCGTGATACTATTTCAATATTTGCTTCATTCAATTGTTTATAAGCCTGTAGTTTTTCTCTATATTTGTGTGTGAATGCGCAATTGTTTAGTTTGTATCAACATGGAGAATAAGACTCGATTACGGTCGAAGAACATACAAAACATTACTCACGATGATATTTGATCTCCAAAAGCGTTTAGTTGTGTTCAACTGCTTACAATATAAAGCGCACTGAAAGAATTCCTGTTGGAAAGGAAAACAAAGAAGAAGAGGAATTCTGGTTCTAGAAAAGATCCGTCAGCCAAGGACATTGCTTACGTAGTTGCTCTTAAAATAATTCAAGCTTGGAAGAAATCATCGATATGTGGAAAAGCTATTTTAAGTCAGCAACGAATTGTAGCCTTAATTCTTCAATATCAAGAAAAAGTTCGTCAGCCCTTAAAATCACTGAAAAAATCAAACCCAGCCTGTGATGCTAAAGTAGTACAGTTTCAAACATTTGCTAGAGAAATCTTATTTGATATTGCTTGGTGTAAATGCAATCCAGTAATTCATTGTATATGTGAAAAAAGACGAGTGTCAAAGTTAGAAGTGCCATTTCTTCTTGATCAAAAGAACAAAGAGAAATGATTATAGCAGGAATAGATAAAAGATATTTCAAACGGGTTATGAAGAGGTATGAAAGAGACGAAAAACGTGTAAATCAACATTTAAAACAAACTGAACAAACTTTAAACGAGAACACAAATCTCTCTAATAGTGACCATGATTTAGACTGTTCGGATTCAGATGAAGAATTCCTTCTTTCCAAAAGAATTGAAAAATATACGAGTCCAACAGCTAAGCAAATGAGAGTGGAACTACCAACGTTCGTTTCTGCGGTTTGTAGGTCAAAAGTTTCTGTCCGCCGTGCTGCACTCCCTTTAACTGCCATGAGGCATCAACGTTATGCCTCACTGTTTTTGTAAACTTGTTCCGCGTGGCACTTATAGATGCCTCACGTTGATTTTTTTTTGTTTGTTGCGTGGTATCACGAAAGCCCACGTGAAACGTTTTAATGTGTTGAAATCTTTATGCCAGTGGCCCCGTAGACCTGTTTATGAATTTGGCCTCTGGAAATCTGGTACAGTATTAGTTTCACAGTGCATGTAATTATGATATTTTTTGTTGCAATACATGTGACTTTCAAATGTTTCAGGTACATATATCATTTATTGTGCTTTAGTTATTTGTTACAATTAATCAAATAATTGTACATAAAACGTACAAAGTTTTTTGTCTAGTGCAAGTTTGTAGAAGGACACTTTGATAAACAAATAAAAAGCTTAGTATATCATTCTCTCTTTAGTTTTACAAATATAAGAAAATTGAAAATCCAGTCTGCAATATGCGTAGAAAAATAGACATTAAAATATTTATTTACCCCTACAAAGTGGAATATATAGTGTAACTTCGGAGAAAATACAAAAATAATTAAAAATAATAATAAAGGAACATGGTTTTCCTTTCATGTTAGTATTTCACGCATATATTTAGTCGAGTATTGAGTATATACGTCAGGATAACCATATTTTATCTTCGCATCTGACAAAACGAACACTGCGAAAGCTGTACCTCTGAATTGTATGTACAAAATTGGCATATTGTAACCACAATTTTCGAGAGGTAGTGGCGAACCCAGGGTTGGGTTTAGACGGGTGATTCTTTGCTTCTAGTTTTTGAGAGAGAACAGAATACTAGAATAAAAAATGAAGGTAAAATATGAATCTCTTGGTCCATCACAGTCTCTGAAAAATAAGTGGTATGATTTACCCCCATTTTTTTAAGAATCAGTGACGGGCACAGCCATCAATATTTTAGCATCGTTTTTGTTTCTATTATTCTGCTCCTTCTCAAGAACTGGGAAGCAAAGAACCACTTATACCGCTTTGACTTGATATACTGGCGAAAAGAAAGACGAACCTTGAATGGCACGAGAGTTTCATCTATGCATATATCCTCTCCAGGAATAAGCACATCTTGATATCTTTCTTTCAGTTTTTCGATCAAAGGACTCAGCTGGTGAAGTCTATCTGATGAAGACTCATTCTCTTCTTCATTGTCGCTAAAGTGCCACGTGCGGAGTAGAAGTTAAAATCGATTTCGTGACATCCTTTTTTGATGATATTTTCATGCAGTGGATTTTTTGCCCAGTATTTCGGAACTGATGGATGTTTGCATGACCCCATCCACACAAACATCCTAAGGAACTTTTCCATTTCTTCAGCATTAGTATCAGTATAATGAGAAGAGCGAGATTTCGGTTTATGACCCTTAGGAATTGTTTGATGAGCATATCTATTAGTTTCTACGACCATATGTTGAATAATGTCGTCAGTAATAAAAAGCTTGAAAATACAGTACGATTCTTTATCTGAGAAGCTTTCGAAGATTTCAGGTTTGATTCCTGGTTGACTTTCGGTAAACGGAAAATGTTTTAAAGTAGTCTCATCAACAGGTCCCCAAATTACACCATTAGAAATTTCAACATCACTAACTTCCTCGTCATCAACATCACCTATCAAATATTGTGCAGTTACTTCATCAATGGTCTCAGTAACACTATCTCCTTGTTGAACAATACCACGAAATACATTTTGCGTTGAAGGTCCAGCTACTGCATCGTCCTCGTTTTCGGAGTCATCTTGATTCTTGCGAAAACGAGAATTTTCACTAATTTTCCTTTTCTTGCGTTGTTTCTTCTTTTCTGGCTCTGACGAGTCGGTACAATAGCTATCACTAGAAGGCACTTGATATTCATCGGAGAGGTAAACATCATGAAGTAAGTCATCATCTTGACTATCATCTGATAGGAACTCATCCACGAGTTTTTTCGACGCTTGCGTTCCGCTTCATCATCCATTCTAAAATTTATATACAATTCAATGCATCAAGTACTGCATGGATCACAACCTTCAACAAACAGAAACAGAACTACTCTTTAAAACCTTGAAGAAGAAGTAAAAAATTGCAAAAAAAAAAAAACAAAAAAAAAACAATGCAACAATAGAGAATTCTACCTCTTTGGCGGCAATTCCCATACAAATAAAAACTAAAAATATAGCCTTGACATGCTCCTTTCCATCCTTTCCTTCTTGGGTCGTGCAGTATGTGTGACCGTTCAGCCTTACCCTATATATCCAATTACGACAGTGTCTGGAAGATCAAGTTTGAAAAACAGTTGACTATACGCACACAAATTATCACTTATCATTGCATTATCACTTACCAAAACACCTTAGTCTGTTTTTATCGAATGAGGCACAACATTCATGCCACGTGGCCTCTTCCTATAAATTCAATTTTACAGTGCCGCGTGGCATCAACCTGACGCCTAAAAAAAAGTGCTCAAAGAAAAGCACGTTTGTATGTTTTTGGAGATTATACACATGCAATATGCAGAATCAATCAAAATAAAATGAGAAAAATAAAAATTACGTTTTGGCCCCAGGGATACAATTTTTTCGTATACATTGTGGCAGTTAAAGGGTTCTTTTAGAAGATATTGGCTTGGTCACTTCTCAGAAAAATTAGAAAGTTATTGATCCCAACAAGACTGAAAGGGAGAAAAATCATTCATGAAAACTATAACTGAAGAATCCACTTCTTTTCTTAAAACATCCGAAATTAAAGGGTTGTATTTTGATGAAAGGCAAGACCAAACGCTAATGCTGAACGAAATAGATGGCATACCACATAGGATAGTGAAGAAGGAACAATACGTAATTTTGGTTCAAGAGCCACAATCAAAGTATATTGGCCACGTATTGTCAGGGAGGGGAAACAGCATCAAGTTAGCAATTACTCAATTTTCCACTGACCAAAATCTTGATATATCAAAACCTGTTGTTCTAGACTGTGATGAGACGCCAGTTAATACTGGAAGAAAAATCGAGTGATGTCCAATTTTGAATTTATTTAAAAAAGCCACTTCAAAAAATAATTTGTCTGTTGCATACAAATAACCTTCCACTTTGACATTTGATGAAATCGATGGATTCAGAAAAATATCTCGCTCCAAAATGTTTGTATTTACGAATTTTTTCCCTAATAAATTTAAACTATGTAGTAGATTTTGTTTCGGAGATAGTTCTGGCAACATTATTGATGCCAGCGCCACAGGGCGAGTTGTAGATGATCCTCGAAGTTACCGGCAGAACGATAGTGATATTGGTCGGGCAAGGATGGCTGCCGCATCAGTCTATATTTATATACAATAGCTGTTGTGTTCTCAAGCGAGTTTGATTAACCAAAGTAGATTGAGACGTGGAAATTAAATAATTGAAGTTAAAATAAATTTTGGTCACCTTGGTTTCAAAATGAGATAATTGTGAACTTAGGGTTCCGGAAGGATGTATGTGTTTGATGGTGATGCGTTTGTAAATGGAACTCTCAAATTGTTAATCACAGCGAAGAATCTAACCCCCTTTCCGAATTAGCACTTTATGCTCCGTTCCGTACCCTTGCTCCGTCGGATGCACCGTCGATGGTTATCCGAATTCCCCCTTCGACGGAGCATTGAAGTGAACGGAGCAACGGAGGACCAGATGGTCACTTGACCCTCCGTTCGGTTGCGCGCTGCTGCCATGTTGACAAGAAAACAGAGCGGCATATTGCATGCCAAAATTCCTTCTTCACTTGCGAGTTGGGACAAATATGTAGAATTGATCACGTGTTGTAAGTTTTTGAATGACCGTGCCGAAGTATTTGAATGTAAGTATTTTAATAGTTTAAGATTTGATTTTACATTATGTTATCGATATTGTACCATGTTTTGAGTGATATATCTTCATGACCATTGAATAATTTTAACTTCGCACTGTGAAAATAATATTGTTTGTTAGATTTCCCCAATGGGATTCCATGTAGATATTAATAGATGAGAGGGTAACATATGAGCAAGGGCGTCGGCAGGGAGGGGCAAGGGGGAGGCACTTGCCCCCCTTTATTTCAGATTTTATACCAAATGCTATTATATTTTCATATATTTGATGTATGTTTTTGTGCTTTTTACTGCATGCATTCCATAAGAATCTATTTGAGATTCTCCCGTTACATTTCCTCAACCATAATTATTTCATAAATACGCTATATGTGCCCACCAAACTATGTTAAAGCATCGAAATTAAAAACACGAATGCTATTGTTGTACTATTATGTAAGTGTAATTTCTTGAGAACGTACTCTGTTTTATGAAGTTGAATCAGTTCCTCTAGAAAGTCAACGAAAAAGACGTCTCTCCTTCTCTCCCGCTTTCACACATACACATACACACACACACACATTTATATACAAAGTTTAAAAAGCACTTGTAGGCCAATCGTATGATACACATTCTTTATAAATAATTTTAATTTTTTGTTTTTAAAAATACCGAACAAATCAAGAAAAACACTGATATTTTGAAAAGCGACTCATCTAACATTAACGAAATGAACTATTTCATTTTGAAGCTAATTTTTTTTAGCCAAGATATTTGAAGGTCACTAACTTAAGCCGGCATAGCCCAGGATTTAAAATTTCTTATCAATAGCAAATATTTCCAAATTATGGATTACTTAATTTGATAGATATTCTTAAGAATTATCCAACCCGTTTTCTAAAATGTCATTCTTATTGTGATTTGTCCATTATTTTTTTAAAATTGAGCCTGATTACCAAGGGCTCTAAAAGCGAATCTGAATTTGAATTTTTTTAAAGGTCTTTACACAATTTTGGCTGAAGCCGAATAGGTGATGCTGGGAGAATGCACAACAGAAATTTTACCTAGCAAAGCTTTTCGTCGATAGGAATTCTTACACATAAATTATCTATTAATGTTTGTTAAAACGTGCTATTTCTGTAATCTCCGACATCTAACACAGAAATTATTAAAAGTGATATTACTTACCGTTTTAAATTTGTCTGAATTATTGAAAGTTTCCTTTGTCTGATAACGTTATGACATCTCGCTTTTAGTGACTTCAAATTATGTAATAGTCATTGATCGCACTACATTAATTTCTATTGTAATGAACAACGAGCGCTAACATGCTAGGCATTTAATGATCCTGATTATTCAAAAATACTGGATGTGTTAGTGTCCGGCGTTACTGAGAAGTTACTGTTAACAATTTTGTACTGTGTTGTGAGTTCAGATTCCATTAAGTTAATTTGAAAATTATGATGACTTCAATTTTATTTTATGTTTGAGATTATTTTATATCGTTCATCAAACTATTAGCAAGTTCTCCCCTGGAAAGTCGGAAGGAAAAATGTTTGACAGAAGTATCTATGCCTGTCTGGGAATTTCCACCTTTCCACAAATGGCGAATGTGGTACACTGCAAAAGTTGATTGTGTTAATTAAACACCTTCCGGTGTCCCGAGGAGGCCACAATTTTTTTTTGTTAACACCGTTTGTTGTGTGATTTCGGTGATTCAACACTATGATAGTACTTATATTGTGTTGAATCAGTATTAAAAGCACATCCATTGTGTTGAATCGCCGAAATCAATAACATTTTGTTGTATTGATTTAACACAAACAAGTGATGGTCCCCGTGAGATATCAAAAAGTGTTAACACAGTCATATCTTGCTGTGTACTTCTTGCTTTGCCATTAGAAACGATAGCGCTACTAAAAGGAGAAAAAACTAACTAACCAGAGAACGATGTTTAATAAAATTGTACACGCATAAATTAATTTTACCTTAAGAAAATAGTAAACTGTAGTCTAATGAACGTTCTCTAATAGTATGTAATAAATAAATAATTGCGTATAACTTGCTCCTTTTCATGATTCATCTGCAAATTTATCCCATATCTGTGACAGTGACACACACACACACACAATATATATATATATATATATATATATATATATATATATATATAAAATCTCCTGATTTTCCCCTTCTTGGCAAAATTCTTGGCGACGTCCTTGCATGTGAGTAGTTTATTTAAGAATACTAAGATTAAGAACTATTATAATTATTTGAAGTGTTTTTAGAACTTCAAATGCGTAACGTTGTCAAGGCTCACGACTTAGGTGGTTATTCATAGATCCTGGTTTAACATTACTTAATGATTCACAGTTCCTGAGACGCACTTACCATGCAAAAACTTTTAGAATAACCTGCAAAATTATGATCATCCTTCGAATAGCTATCAATCTTCGCCTGTTGTTATTTAATACATGTCGAATACCTACAAGTATGGGAATTGTACGCCTACATCTATCTTCATCCATGTTGCTTTTTGCCTTATTCACTTCGCATCAAACTACCTTGACTTCGCATTGTCCAATACTCACTCACATTACGCGCGGAGGGTTTTCAGCTGTTTCCAGACTTGGGTGACATCTGTGGTTAAAATTTTAAACACTTATTTAATTCGGATAAGTGTGCATAACGGAAGTGAACGGGACGTAGCACAACGGAGCGGAACGGAGGACCATTGAATTCGGAAAGGGGGTAAATAACTGGAATCTAAGAATTGACTAGAATGGATTAATATTTGTTATTAAATAAGATTTGAGAAGTCTTAATTTAATCCAAAAAGGTGAGTGGCATTTTGGATTAATTTCTTAAATTAATAATTTTCAAGAAGGAGTGTTTTACAAACTATTTTGGATAGTTTCTGATAAACTAAGTAAGAACAGTAGAAGTAATGTATCTTCCTGAAAGTGCTTTAATTAATAGCCTAAATACTGAATTAAATAATTACGAAAGAGTGAATTAATTTAGAAGTTCGTGAAAAGTATTAGTAAATGGATTTTCCTTGTATTATAGTGAATCGAAGTAGGAATTTAAATTGGATTAAAATTCAGCAAGTTTAATTTTTGTAAAACGTAATATTGCAAAAGGTGCATTCAGAGGACGGTAGAGTTAAGAGTAGTTGTTTTAAGTTAGGTTTGATTGGATGGGTTTCGTATCTGTTGTCTATGTTGTTTTTCCCCCCTGATTTTCAACCGGTGTAAATTAAGAGAACCTGGGTGGTTTAGTGAATCGTTGAAAATTGGAGAAAGGAGAAGTGAGTGATTTCAGAAAGGAGCTTGCTAGAGTCAGTGGTTATAGCGGTTGTTGAGGTTTTGAAAATTTAATGTTGCTGGTTCATTTCTTCTTTTTGATAGACGTTTGGTCTTGTTTACAAACTAGAATGAATGCTTGTTTGTGTGAATCGACTGGTTGAGTAGAAATCCAATTAGGTTTTTTTGGTTGTTTCATGGTGGTTTGTAGTTAAGGAAGTTTGCCGAGCGAGCGCCTGAAATTTCTGCGGCCCCCAACAAAATAAACCAAGTTTTTTCTCGGACCTTTTGATTGCTGCAATTTTGATTCAAACGTTAATAATAATATAAAATTTACATCAGATGATAGTCTTCGTTTCTACCGATTTGAACTTTAATTATTTTTTTAAAGTTTCTTATCGGAGAATACGGATGTAGCGGATGTATATTATATTATGTGAAATGAATTGTAAACCCAATGGAGCCATGTTCTTTTTTATTTCTCTTGATAAGTAGAATAGTTGATGAGAGTTCAACCGATGCTGTGGCCATTTAGCTTAAAGCATCTTGTGTGAATATTTTTGTGAGGTTCCTTTCAGTGACTCCAGTAACGTACCTCCGAAACCTTACGTTGGGCCTGGAAAACCAAATTTATACAAGGACCAATTGAAATTGCTTTAGTAAACTGCGAGTTCTTACCACCTGTTGATTTTGCTCTTGTAACTGTTCACTGAATTCAGAACTTCACTGCTTTGAATTTAAGCACGGATCATGTACACTTTTGAATATTTGTCAAGCTGTTTTGTTGGACCATTGTTCTGCAAGTTTGGTAAGTCAAAATTCTGGAAAACTACATGAGGCGAGAAGGGTGACAACCGCTAATATAATTCTTTTCCTTTATATCGGAACGGAAAATCCGTCAACAGACCTCAAGGTTATGGTTTCCCACATCATGGATATTTATGCTCTTGTATGGTTCTTTATTAAAAGCGTATCATCGTGCTCAGAAGCAGCTAAACATTTATGGAAATTTATGTCGTTTTCTAGATCTATGGATGCAAATACAAAATCAATAATCGATCCAGTGATAATGCGAAATGCATGGTTTAGTCATCCCCCGAATTTACTTCTGGCAGTTATATCGGACACAGATGTGGACATAAGAAGACTCGATTGGAGAAGGAAGGAAGAGCATTATCCTTATCTGTAAGTGTGAGAGAATTCAAAGTTCCTGACGTAAAATTAGACGCGAAAACCTAGATTGACATAATAAACTGGTCTGAGTGTGCCTTGACAGAGCCACACTGACGCAACACTTAAGCAAAGATGAACTGCAATATAAAAATTGCCGTAGTTGCAAGTGAAGAAATAACAAGTTTTCCTTGCCACACTCAAGTACAATAGCGGATGGTAAAGTTAGTGACAGAAGCGGCTGGTTCTGTGTGCGGTCCAGACGCTGGCATGGACGTATTTTGACAACTTTAAAATCTCGGCAGCGGACACCACAGCTCACTAAAAAATCAGAGTACAAATTAAAAGTGAGTAACTAAACTGAAATATTAGACACTTGAGAAGCAGTAATCTGCAAATACAAAATTACAGATGAGTATAGGAGTGGGAGGGAGGACGGAATTCGAACTGCAGCCCCCTCCTCGTGGTGAGTTCTGGGATTTCCAATGTAATAAATTTGCTTGACAATAAGCTAAGAGCTGCAGGAACTACAATATTGTGTCTCAGCGAGTTTTCTGCAATGTTTAAGATGTTATACGTTTTCCAAATGTATAAAAACTTGAATACAATTTATTTTATTTACTTTTGACTCCATTGTGTCTGACACCTGACAAGAAAAAGTCACGAACATATTTAAATAATTTTGCGGAATTTTCACAAATATACAAGATCATCGACTTTTACCCCAAAGTTTAGAGAGATGGCAGTACCTCAAAAAATTGAAGTAGAGTTTTGAAATATTTTCTACATTATGTTGGGACTGTTAGGAGAACAATTATTAATAATGATAACATGGTATAGAGTTATAAGTATTTCACTTACTATTTTAAAATAAATATGATGTCATCATTTTCTTTCCGAATGTCAACCCAATGCCGGCACCTCATAAAACTTAGTGATCGATATGAATTCTTTTTTCATGTTCTATTAACCATATTTGGCCAAACCTGGCCACTAAGGGTAACAAGATTTCGAAAAAAAATTTCAATACTACTATTCAGTCGAACAATCAATTTGAGAGTTGTTATCATAACGTTATGAGTATAAATAACAAGAAATATGATATCTTTAATTCAGCATTTGAATGACGGGTTATACGGTTCACATAATTTTGTCACGTCTTCCTATTTCTGTCTAAAATATGTAAATATCCTCTTTTGTTCCACCTTCTTCCTGCGTGCTTCATAAGCACTTCTATGTGTTTTGCTAACTTTTCATCATAACCAGCTTCTTGCACTTGAGATATAGCCTCTATACATAATCTCTCACTTTTGTAAAATTCTTGATCATGATAAGAGTCCACATCCTTGCACATAAATATCTTGAATTTTCATGTAGAGTGGATCTTTATCAGCTCTATTCATTACTTTCTTAAGAGACTCAGTTTGCTTACTATGTTCGCTTTCAAGTTTCTGAAACTTGGATTTGACATTAACTAGTTCTTCCAAAAGTTGTTTCTTTTCATAAGTTTTAAAATTTTCCAGTTGCTTCATATCTTCTTTTAAGGAATCTAAAGTCTCTACGTGTTTCTCCTGTAGCTCCTTAATAGCATCACCTTTCTTATTTAATTCACCAATTTGTTTCTCCTCCATTTCTTTTATCCTGATGTTCAACGATGCTTAAGCTTCTGAATAACTATGTCCTTTTCTCTGATTTCTTGTCTAATAAAATCCATTCCCAACATTAAGGATGGTTGTTTATTAAATATGTGATGATCTCCTGCTTTAGAAATATTACGAGCATTTTCCTGGGCACCAGAAACTTTTTCTCTTCTCTGCCTCGTCCATTTAATCCTTTTCTTGTACCACGCTTCCTCTTGTCTTCGTACTAGCCCCAATACAGATTCAGGTTTATCATGTAATAATAGATATACGTGGGAAGCATGTGCATTACAATATTAACGAGATTTTCCTCCAATAATCCTGCACTTATGTTCTTCAACTTCTGTGCTAACTGTTTTATTTTCCTTTTGTATCCCTTAATATCATATCATTTGATTAATAGTTTCCATTTTATAAGCTTCACTTATGTTTTGTTTGCTACCTTCATTGTTTCCCAAAAATACCTGAGCAATAATCAGCCAACACTCTTGGCCAATCTGCGTTCATATTATCATCCACTCTCACTACATTCATACATGTAACATCTTTGTCAAGGCTCATCCTTTCGAGAGAAATCATCAACGTCTCAATCATTCGTGACATAGCTTCTTCAACATATTTAATTATGTACTTCATTACATTATTAGGCCATGAAGATATCTCCTCTTATATGCATACGGTTTCCTTGATATCATTTAACTTATATGAACTTACATTCAAGGAATTTGTACTAATAGAATAATTATTTAACATACTGTCAATTCCTTCATCCAGCGAGGATGCTGTAACCTTTCCTGTTGACTTAGTTTCCTTATCCTGAATGAAATTCTGTGCAAAAACTTTTCAAGACTTCCTAATTTCATTGCATGTATCTAGAACTGTTCTTTCATCATTATCCGATGTTACATCCTCGTCTGATATTCTTGAAGGTGTACCTTTATCTGGCACATTCCTCAGATTAGTCTTAGTTTGTATTCTTTTAAAACGTCTATTCCGTTTAGAGTTGCCTACATCCGTAGGAACGGAAGCATTTGGGCTTTTATGACCATTCATTTCTTGTTTTTCTCTTGAATTCATACTAAACAAGTTTCCAAATATTCAAAAATATATTATTATCATAAACTGCTTAAACCAAAACAAAGCCCCAAAAGCCGGTTAAGCCAATTTATATCATACGGTTATTTTCTCTTTATTACGGCTAGCAAAATTTAAGTTTGGTAGAGCTATGAAATTATTATTAATTCTCAGATTTACCTTCTCGGGTTCAAGTACAAACCGCAACATATATTTAGGTACTACAAACTAAGAATGGATTCTTTAAACTTGCCTACAGAAATATAACTAATCTCAAAATATCGTAATGAAATAAAAATTACTTATGCAAAGACGAGAACATTCGGTTCAACAATTCACGTTTATTTATATTATAACTTTCAACAAACTTACGTTCCAATATATATGTTCAGTTAACATAGAACAATGATAGTTAGCATTAATTCTTTGGGTAAATCTTTTCTGATCCATAAATATCATAATATTAACGAAGCATTTTTTATTTTAGTTCATTGATTCTAAGTTTACATCTTTCTTTCAATTTTCTTCCATAGGTTTCAAATTTCTTTTCGCAGCTCAAACCCACGGTTTATGGCCACGATTGTTTTATACATAATCCCATTGAACTTTGTTGATTTCTTAGTAGTTGTTACAACATAATTAACTTGACAAATTAACTGATTATCATTATAATAACTTGTTATTGTTCACATCATAAGTAGTTCACATACACAAGTTATTGTCACAAGTTATTACTCTACAAAGTGATGATGAACCAGATTGCAATAACTTAAAGTGTAGACACATGGATAAATTACAAATATCAGTGTCAGGTCGTAAATGAGTAAGAATATTTAAGACTTAAGACAAGATGTGAGCAATGGCTTCGATATTTTACCGGCGCGTGTAGTGATAGAATGCGCAAACGAACTATCATATGCACTAACACTATTATATAATAATAATCTGAAATACGGAGTATTTCCGGAAAGATGGAAAAATGCCTATGTTACGCCCGTCTTCAAAGCCCGTCTGATAGATGTTTCAATCTGTTGTCCTATATTTATCCATCAATTGTTTTTCAAGGTCTTTAGTCAATAGTATATGATTAGTTGTACCCCCAATTGTATTTGAAGATCTACCCTTATCAACATGGTTTTGTCAAGGATCACCAATAACCAATTTGACAGTTTTCACGGATGTTCTAGCAAATTCTTTTAATAAAAGGGAACAAATTTATATAATTTGTGCTGTCCTATCAAAGGTATTTGACTTAATGCATCACGATAATGGATAAATTTAATAATTATAGGGTTAATGCAATATTGTTGAAATTATTCGTAAGTTATTTGAGAAGTAGAACTCACTGTGCTGCTTTAAATGGTGTGTTATCCCATACTTATTCAGTTGGATCATGTATACCACAAGGCTTTCACTTAAGTCCTCTACTTTTCTTGCTATTCATAAACGATCTTCCATCCGTATAAAAGTATTCCTTTCCTCTCTTATTTGCAAACGATGTTGAAATAATATCCGAAATAAAAGCAAATGATGATTTTCAAGTTCTCCAATCGGATTTTAATGCACTCAACAAGTGGTGTGATAATAGGTATTTAAAGGTTAACGTCAAAAAGTTCAAAATGGTTAGTTTCACAAATAGGAAACACATAATAACATTTATTATAGTATCAATGACCAAAATGTAGGAAGAGTGACTGAAGTTAACGAGCTAGGCATAATTTTCTCATCCAGTTAGAAAGCATATTGACTCATTGTTAAGAAGAGCTTATAAAACATTAGATTTCATAAGGCCTACCTCTTTGTTTAATTTCTCAGCTCAAACTTCACTCAAATTATGTTATGCTTTAGTGAGATCTGTTTTAGAATACGGAAGATTTATCTGGTCCCCACATACCAAACAGAAATTGAAAATATTCAAAAGAAATTTCTTAAATGGATCTCTTCAAAAAATATAAGAAATGAAGTAAGTACACAATGACTCCTATGACAATCTATGTAGTATATTAAATGTGACAAAACTAAAGAATAGACGAGACATAACCGATGGTACAATATTACAAAAAATTTTAAAGATACATTGACTGTTATTATTTGGTTGCTAATTTATGTTTTTATGTACCAAGGTGAAGAGAAAGACTGACTCCTCTATTTTATCCTAAGGGCTCAAAGTTAGCACTGCCTAAAGTTTCACCTTTGGTTCGTGTGCAGAAGTTGTATAATGATATCGTTATGAAAATTGATGTTGATATTTTCAGTATGTCTCTAAGTGAATATAAACGACGCTTAATATCTTACTTAGCTGACTAAAACAGTGGAAGTTCATACTGTGAAATGTATGTTGTCTGTATATTTATATGCATATTACTTGTTTATATGCTCATGTATATGTATATTGATTGTTTATGTATATGTATATTGATGGTGTATACTTTTTGATTATACTCTATGTCTATAATGTCCTTTTCTTTGGAACTTTTAGTTCTGTAGTGGACAAATAAATAAATATTACAAAATTTCTTCAAAAACGCAAATTTGAATCCAAAATGGCCAAACCCAAGAGCCCATTCTCCATACCGTTTGAGATAGAAAAAAGGGAATTATAATATGAAGGTGTACAATCACGAGTAGGTCACCACAATATAAGAAAACGTTAAAAAATCGTTATTTTTAATCCAAAATGGCCACCCCCAAACCAATTTTCTAAACAACTAAAGCTACAGAAACGAAATTTTGTATAAGGATGTAAGTAATTTGAATTTAACATTTTAGTTAAAAAAAACTGACCACAGATCATTGTTTTTTCTGTTTGTCATTGCTTTGCTTGCACATTTGCACGCTCATCACTATCTTTATGTGAATACTATTGTCATCATTACTGTTACCTTATTTTTTCGTATTCCTTATTTTGTAGTATTTTCATATATTTTATATTTTTCGTTAACCATGAATTATGTATTTGAATTTTATGTAAATAGTAATAGTAGAAGTATGTGATTTTATGCAAATACTTATGTCATTGTGTAATTCAAATGTATTTTACCCTTTACTAACTTGTAGTTATTATTTTAGAAATTATCACGAAACTACAAAGTGCCTCCTGTTTGTGGTATTACGGAAAGGAGAATCCAATAACGGCAGTAGCTAGGATTCTCCTGGAATCTGAGATTTGTAATTCAACTTAATGTAATATTGAAATCAATAAATTGAAAAATTGACCATCACGAGTAGACCCCGTAAACCGCCGATTTCGAGGCGCATCGAGGCGTTGCCCTTAGCGAAGCAAAGCCACATACTATATAGTATACATCCACATACTATATAGCCCCATAGTCAGACTCACTGACTGATCAACATTCTCAGGCCAAACTACTCGAGCTAGAAACAAGAAATTTAGTATAAAAGTATAGTGTAGGTGAAGGTGAAGGAAAAGATCCGAAATTTTCAAAAAGTCGCCATCTTGGATCCAGAATGGCCGGCAAACAATGGTTGTATGGAATACACAGCCTAAATGGTTGGCGCTAGTAAAAGGAAATTTGGTATGAAGGTACATTATCAGTATTAGGTTACGAAAATATTAAAAATGTCTCTAAAGACTCCATCTTGAATCCAAAATAACGGAACCCAAAAAGCCGATTTCCACACGGTTTGAGCTAGACACGTGAAATTTGTTTTGAAGGTGTATTATCAAGAGTAGTTTAGGGAAATATTAAAATATTTGGGAGAGTCGCCTTATTGGATTCAAAATGGTCGCCCAGAAACCATTTTCCACACCGTTTGAGCTAGAAAAAATTAATTTTATATGAAGGTGTACCATCTCGAGTATTTCATGACAATATCAGGAAACGCTAAAAAGTCGCCAACTTTAATACAAAATGGTCGTCCAGAAACCCATTTTCCAAACCAATGAATTTAAAGAACCAAAATTGTGTATGGAGGCTTATTATCACGAGTAGGTGACAATAAATGGGGCAAACCTCACCTATGGGGCACGGGGTAGGAGATCGACACCATGGCGGTGCAAGCACACAGAGAGATTCTGGTTACGATCAAGGAGGCGAAACCCTCAAAACACCTGAAGTTGGGGCGCAGCCCCTGCGACGGTCATGGGGCCATGCCCCTAGCCAAGCAAGGCGAGTCCATAGCCCTATGGTCACTTCTTCACTGGCTCACTGACTGATCAAAATTACCAGGACAAACTACTGGAGCTAGAAGCAGTACATTTAATATGAAGGTGTACGATCAAGCGTAGGAGGTAAAGGAAGAAATTCGACATTTTAAAAAGTATCAATCTTGGATCCAAAATGGCAACCAAACACATTGTTGTATAAAATACACATCCTAAATCACTGGGGCTAGCGAAGTGAAATTTGGTAGGGAAGTACATTGTAGCTAAAAGGTTACGAAAATAGTACAAAATATTTAAATTGTCGCCATCCTGAATCCAAAATGGTGGACCTCAAAAATCCATTTTCCACACCGTTTGAGCTGGACACACGAAATTTTGTATGAAGGTACATGGTCACTAGCAGGCTAAGAAAATATTACAAAAATGTTGCAAAAGTCGCCTTCTTGGATCCAAAATGGCCGCCAAACCTATTGTTGTATACAGTGCATAGCCTAAACCGCTGAAGGTAGAAACACCAAATTCGGTATGAAGATACATTATCACTAGTAAATTACGAAAATATTACAGAATATATCCAAAGATGCCATCTTGGATCCAAAAAAGCGGACCCTAAAATCCAATTTCCACACCCTTTGAGCTAAAGATACGAAATTTGGTATAAAGGTGTATTATCAAGAGCAGATTTGGGAAATATTACATTTTGAGGAAGTCGCCATCTTGGATCCAAAATAGCACCCAAAAAATGTTCCACACCGAGCTAGAGAAATTAAATTTTATAGGAAAGTGTACCATCACGAGTAGGTTACGACAGTATAAAATACGTTAAAAAGAATCGCCATCTTTAATGCAAAATGGCAGACCAAAATCCATTTTTCAAATCACTGAAGATAGAAAAACGAAATTTGGTTTGAAAGTGTACCATCACTAGTAGGTTACAATAAATGTGGCAAATCTCCCATATAGGAGCATATTCCCCGGAGGCAGATCGACACCTTGCGGGTGCAGTTCCTCAGAGAAAATTTGGTTGCGATAAAGGGGGCGCTTGGTCCCACGGAGCAGAGCGAATGCACATACTATAGAAACCCATCGTCACTGACTCATCAAATTTTCCAGGACATACTACTGGAGCTAGAAACACCAAGTTTAGGCACAACCCCTCAAAACCCCCAAAGTTAGGGACACAGCCCACCACGGCGAAGTGAGTTGAAACTGTAGCCAACATATTTCATTCACACCACACTAACGGTCAAGAAAATCAGCTAGTAGCTGATAGAGGGTAATTTGAAATTTTAATGAATTTCCATGTGCCGAAGATTCATTTATGCTTTGAATTAGCCAAATTTAGAAAACATAAAACAAAATTACACGTAGAAGTATAAAAGAGGCTCATCCAAACCTGAAACATGAGAACTAAACAATAACACAAGAATAAAAATGATGTAACGAATAAAGGGTATAAGTGCTTTTCCAGGAGTTGGAACCTCAGTCGTAATATCAATGTAGATACAGGAATTAGTTGTTGAAGGGTCTATCTAACAACTCTGAGCCATTCGTTGTGGGCATCGGCACGAAACATTTTATATCACGGATTATTAGATTGTGTTGTTACCGAAGCAGCTAGTCAACTGTGGAAAATGTTTTTTTTGCTCAAGTCTGGACTAAGCTACAGTCGCGTTGCGCCTCATGTTTCGTATTTCCCATTCGTGTTGATATGAATAATAATACGCCAATATTAAGAGAAGTCTAATAGTTTGAGCCATTTTCCTGTGATTCAAGGCGGTATGAGTCAGGTTGCCAATTTTAATCTCAGTACTACACAAGCTACTAAGATACTCTATAATTTGCCGAAAATGAAGATAAATTATGAATGAAGGGCATTTGTCAAATATTGTTATGGTCGTTGGTTAATTTTTGGCTTAACACCAACAAAATAACATTAAACATCCATTAGCGCAAAAGTATTTTATACAGTTGTAATGAAAAAAAATATTATTTGTAATATCATTATCGAGGATCTGAGTATGATACTGAACCAGATATTAATTAGTATTTCAAGAAAATCAAAAGTTAAACTTAAAGTTATTCCATTCCAAATTTAATTTTCTTAATCTTTTTCCCATCAAAGAATTCCATCCTTTAAAATGCACTTGAAGTGAAATGAAAGGATTATTTAAAGCAATTAATATGATAATAGAGGGGATCCGTTTCAGGCCTAAGCAACAAGTGCTGTGAATCCTTATACAACCGCTCTGTCCGTCTCTCGATAACTTTCAACTCAGAAACTACTAGACAACATCAAGCATGATGCCATGGCTACCTTCTCCTTATTACTGTTTACTGCCAAGCAATTGTTGGGAGTTACTTAAGCAAAAACAACAATTTAAAAATGAAGTTGAGTGAACAGAATTGGCGACTTCTTTGTAGTAAAAACGGACATTTATTGTCCCGTTAACAATTTTCCGGGACAACGGGCACATGACAAAAAAAGAAGAGTCCCGTTAAAAACGGGACGTCTGGTCATCCTACTACAGAGGCCTAAAGCGTTTTTAATAAAACGTAACTCAATTCAATAAATTCATAAAGAGAATACATTTACCCGCATATTTCTCTTGTCTCATTGACTATAGTTTCGCTTTTCTTATGATTTTCCCCTCACTCGTAATATAATAAAAAACGTTCTATCAACAATTAGTTAATACTAAGGATACTATAATTTAAGAGAATTAATCACGCCGTTTTGCATTCGGGAGAAACATATTCAGAACGGGGAGGCGATTCGAACCCTTTGCTTCAGGTTCGCCAATCTTAACTACTACGCCACTCTTTTTTCAGCTTGCACAAAAATTACATATCAAATAGGGGATACACCTTAACAAGAAGACTATCTCAGGTTGAGTTTGGTTCACTGTAATGTTAATAATGTTTGAATGCAAAGCTAATTGAAACTAGTTGGAGCCCAGTTAAGAGAATTTGTAAGTATTTGAACTGCGATTTACATTGTGAGCACTGTAAGGTAATTCTCAAAAGTTTCTTTCTTGAGGATACAGTCCATATTTGCGCTGCACTGAGTAATTTGTTGGTGTATATCACTTCACTATAATGAGTAAGTTTTTGAAATATGAACTTAGAGTTTGTGCGGTTAGCCAAATTACACTATTATGTTTGATTATAGAAAATAATGAATAGTTGGGGTAACCAATAAATTGTTCACAAGCGATATACTGGAAGTTTTTTCTACAAATGACGCCCATGAGACCTTCATATTTTTGACACACTGGCTGAATCTTAACAGACTCTGCTATTTGATGTTTAGTGGTCGCTGGGACCTTACAATGTTTATAACTGTCTGATTGCGTAATGCCTAGATAATGAAGTTTTTATGGGAACATGAAAGTGTCCTGTACTATTTTATAGCAGACAGATTTACAAAAGTTATTAATAAATTTGGCATTTATATTAGACCAGATGCGATCCCATTAAAAGTTGGGATGTCTAAGACAATTTCTGGAAGTAGGCTGTATCTCTTTTGAATTGGTATATCATTGATACAGTTGTTTGATACTGAATTGATCTAAATGTGTGGATGCCTTGATACTATAATGTTAGTTACGTCAGGTATGGTTTAATATATGAATATTTAACCCCCCCCCCCCCAAGGATACAAGGATAGCGACATTCTAAGATCCATAATACCGTCTACAGCACCACACCAGAAATAGAATCATAGTACTCACACAGATTTTGTATTATTCAATATAAGCCAAGACTAAAAATTTGAATTTCCAGGATTTGAAAAAGTTGTCCACCGTCTTTGGCGGAAAACGTATGATTTCATGTGGTACTTTTAAGGGTTATTGAAACAAAAGAAAAAAGGGTCTTGCTTCGAAGTTTCTTCATGTAGGTGAATGTAGGACCTGACGATTGCTGAAGTTTGTGTAGCAAGGGACTAATAAGAAGGCTAAATAAGAGTAGCAATAATGGGTTCCCTTGAGGAATTCCGTTCTTGACTGTGAATTTCGGTAATAATCTTGAGTTAGTTTTAATGCGCTTGTGTCTATTGATAAAGAAGTTCACCAGTAAGTCCCGAGACTTTCCGTGTAATCCATAGCAGACTAAAACAGCCCGGAGATAATATATGGATAATTGATCATAAGCTTGTTTATAATCGCACGTGAGGATAGAAGCTTGAGCATCAGTTTAGTTTTCGAAATATCGTGTATATTCTCGGATATTGGCCAGAGCGAGAGATACCAGTTTAATGAGATCCAATCCAAATTGCGTTTCGGACAAGATGGAAGCCGCAATCTGATTGAGACGATGTTCTATTACTCTACTTAAATTTTAAGATTTAAATGTTATGGAATAATTGGACGAAAACTGTCAACTGATACCCCGTTTGCTTTCTTTCTGATAGGAATTAAGACTCATTCCATCAGTGACACGGGCAACTTACCTAGTATGAGCATTTCATTGATCATATCTGTAAAGAAAGGAATAAATATATTTTCAAAACCTTCAGGATCGGGGGTTGTGGAGTTACATCTAGATATAGCATAACGCACTTCTTGATAAGTAACAAGATTGATTAATGAAAACTATTATTGTTCAGTTAATTGAGGTAATTGAACATTCAAGTGAAAGCTATTATTGTTCAGTTAATTGAGGTAATTGAAAAGTCAAGAAATCCTCAGGTTCCACTTGGGTGTCCTGTCGGCAGTACAGCACTTGGAAATAAGTAGATAAGACGTGTGTTGCGGCATCTCTCGTTTGTATGTGGCCATCTTTATCGCGCTTTTGATTAAAAACATTTTTTTTACCTTTACTGCGTATTTTCTTAAAAACAGCAAGTGAGCATTTGTTCTCTGGGTGTATGGGTGCAAAGTTAGCCGGGATGAAATATCCTTGATATTTTGTGTTGGTTAGCTTTAATAACTGTGCTTTTATAGCATGTTTAAAAGCGTAACGATTAGTGCCCGTCAAGTGTTCTTTGATCGCATCCCTTAATAAGGGAAAATATTTTTTTGTGCTATCTTGAAATTGTTGATAGCACCATTGTTTGCCTACCTAACGTAAACTCTTTTTCCCTTTAGTAGCCCACCAATCACTGAGGGTCATCCTGGTATCTTTATGTGTGTACAAATGATTCAATTTCCCTGCAGCGTGCGTGGAACTACTGATTAGTTACAATATAATCATTAAGGTACCATAACTTTTTTTAACGGAGTTTGTGTCAATTGCATTTTGATTGTTATAATCACTGACATATGAACTAAAAATGTAAGGGTATACATTCTATATTTTGAATAAATGGTAACAAATCTGGTTTTCAATACCATCTGTCTATTCGACTGCGTGATGTTGCTGTAGAAAACTAAGCCCTATTTCATTGGCTTCAAATATCGCCATATGTCCACTAGATCGAAAATCTGGACTAAATCTTGTAGCGCCTGCCAGAAATTGTATGATGGACTCATACCATTCCTGTGCAGAACTATATTCCAGTCTCCTCCCACCAGGAGGAAGTTAGAACCTCTTTGTAATGCCATTGACACATCTGTATTAACGAATGAGGTGCGTTGGGTAGCATTCGATGAACCTGATGGCGCGTATACACTAGTTATCTGGGTATTAAAGAAGGAGCTACTAGTGATACGTTCATTAGCCATGAATTGTAAACTGGAATATACCTGTACCTACCCCCGTTAAGGAGGGAGGGAGATGTAAATTATAATTATTAAAGTATTCGTCATCTACATATTTCATTTAAGAGAACAAGGCTATATGAATATTATTACTATGGAGGAAATCTTTAAGGGCATCCTGGCGATTGAGTTCCGGTCTTCCCCGTAAATTTAGTATCGCTAAACGATTACATATTAACCTGTTGCGTGTGACTAATACTATATACCATGTCATAGGACACCAAAAGAAAATAAATATATGTTACAGAAAAGTACACTACTGAGATACATAATAAGAAATGAATGGCTTATACACTAATGGTTAATAAAGTCTAAATCTTCTTCAGTATCCGTGATTGTAACTTCACTTTCACTAGTTTTTTTCCAATTGGTTGGGAAGCTACCGGTTGATTGGATCTTTTAGCCCGAGGCCGAAAGCCACTGCGTCATTATTGTTGTCGAACGAGGCTGATCTTTTTAGTTTACTATTTTTCTTACGTCATTTGATACGTCGACTGGAGGAATTTAAAGTACTGCTAATATAGACGAATCTGATGCTACTGCTTGAAGTGTTTCTGATATATCCTTATTTAGATTTGCTAAACTACCAGTAGTGTTTTTGCGTTCCTCCCCCTGTTCTTCCTGTGCTACTGTAACTTTTGCCGTTTCTTTCTGTTCCAATATTTGTGTCGGTAATGTCTTAGTATCCAAAAGTAGTTGTTTCTCCTTACAATCTAATTCTACATGTTGCTCATTTAACTTGAAATTTTCATCTGAGAAAATGGTATTCTTACCCCCAGCAGCAGAGATTCCGACTGAGGTGGTAACGACCTGTGCTGTCGGCCGAGGCCGAGTTAGCCGAATGGGATTCAAGTGGCACTAAGGGAGCACTGGTGTTGGATTCATTGATACATTGGTTTCTAGCCAACGTAGTAGTATTTGTCACAGGTCGTGGTACTGCAAAAGTCACTTGAAACAGGTATGGTCGAAGTGGGATCTTCATGTCTCTAGTACCGCTACCTGTATTTTAGACTGCTGCTGATTATGTCCTAAAATCGTCAATTGACTAAAGTTGACTATGTCTACGTGTTCACCACTCGCTACATTAAATGGCAGGCGTTAGCCTGTCAAATAGCTTTTACCCCCAGGTTAACATATGCAAATTATGAGGAGCTATACACTGTTTACATGTGACAGATTTTTGTTCCGGATTCAGGCAGATGTCTGATAATAATAGGACAGGAAAAGGAGCAATCCTTGTAACACTATTCAAGAAGGAATGTCTTTCTGTAACTGCAGTGGACCACTCCTGATCGAACCGGGTAATCGTGACCCTTATAAAATTTATCCTCACGCATAAAGATCACTTTGCCATAATTATTCAAACTTTGTATCAGTACTTGCTGGTTCAGATCCACTGGGACGGGATGAATGTTAACCGTAGTCAACAACATGTTGGCTTTTTCCATAGGTATTTTTAATTTACATTATTCACTCAAAAGTTCACTTCTTCAGTAGATTCTAACATTCTACTACACACACTGTTTGATATGGTCTTAATAACATTTCTTTGCGAATTTAAATTATCTCTATCGAAACAACTTCATCTAGCTGTAAATTGAACGTATGTGAAATCCATAGATGCATTTCTACATTTGATAACTTTTCTGACACTTCCTTAAAATTCTTGTTTGAAAAGCCATGTCGATGTTCTTTACTTTCCAAACATGCAAAGCAAACCAAAACTTCACTAAGAAAATGTATTCCAAAGGAGCATTGCAACGAATAACTGTTCCCACTTGGCAACGATTTCAATATCACTACTAACGAAACGAAGTTCCGCTATTGCTGTGCTAGATACGGAATCACCACTCACTCTAACACAAGCGTACACAAGTCAGCGAATCCCTTCAGGGGGCGCTGCACTTTCGGACTTTCATAAGCGTGTATTAGCCGAGCATCGAGTGACAGTCTCCACTTCGAAATTTAAAACAAATTTTGTCTTTCTACGCGCCTTCTCTGGGATATAATAGTTTCTGCTACATGATTATGGAATGCATATATTGTATCTGTAATTTTTGCTTGTATAATGTTTTATTTAAAAAAAATGTCTGTAATCTCAGTTGCTGGGAATACTAAAGATACGCATTGTTTCATAAAGCCAGGGAAAATATCCTTTCCTTCTCAGTTTCCCCGTCAGTTTCCCAATTTTGCCATATCTCTCAGTTTTAGACTTAATTTTTTTTCGATCATTTCTTCACGTTTCTGTTTTTTCGTTATACTTTCTTTATATATTAATATTTTTGTGACAACATTTTAGGTAATATTCGTTTTTACATGTTTCATATGTATAATAATTAAGCGAAGGAAAGAAATATTATTTTTCAAAAACAGTCAAATAAAGACATACGAAAAACAAATTTGAACATGTATACCTGAGAGAATTTACGAAAAAAAATAAAATACTATAAGTTACTTAAACCTATTCTCTTCCATTAACATACGTGTTTCCTACTTCTTTGTACATCAAACTTCTCTCCATCGTCGTAAACCTTCTCCTTGAAACATCTGATTGACTTTATTTCAGTGAAGGCTGTAGGTTTTTGTGTCACTTCCACAAACCAAGGTAGGCCGTATCCTATACCTGGAAATTTTAGTAAATCCAAAGTTTAAAATTATATATATGCATCAATAGTATTTATATTAATGATATTCTAAACAGTCGTGAAATATATAGTGAAATACTTCAGTTTACATAAAACTTGAAATTTGTATACTTTGCCGAAAAATGTGTGACTCTCAATGTTCGGAAGTTAGGCAATCCAAAATACTTCTTTTTATCGTGTACTGTTTTAACTAAAGAGCTCGGTCTTTCTCCTGCCCTTCCGCCTAGCAAAAATCAGCAAATTCACATAGATTGAATGAAAAAGAAAAATAGGATGAAACAGCACGCACGCAAATGATGCAGGGAAAATTTTTAACACATACAAACAGAAACTGGAATTGGTAGATAATAGCAAAGAAAACGTGGAGGAGAAAGAAAGAAAGAGCGAGCTACAAGCATAATCGATTTCATTAGGTATTTGTAGGATAAAGTGTATTGGAATATGTTTCTAATTGTTTAATATGGTATACCAACATAGTATTTTGACCTTACTCGAAAGTGAATATAGTTCTTCGAGAAATGGGGCATGTTGATACTAGTTTAGCAAATCAATCAGAAAAGGTTTAAACAATGTTGAATCAGACAGTCTAGTTTACAAGAATCAAGGTTGAAATAGCCTTGACATGACAAGAAAGAAAAAATAGAGTGCACTTCTTAAAAAAATAAAAGTGGTACCCTGGGTGGAAATCGAGCCGAGGATCACAGCTATACGGATCCGATGCTGTAGTCACTACATTACGGGACCACATGCTATTTATACTAAGTTCATCAAATCGTAAATGATAGCAGGGCTAAAAGTGTATGAGTAGGCGGTGAATAGCTTACGACGAAACAGTTCTGTCACGTTATGGAACTTCATCGCACTGAGACGACAGCGATAGTGGAACAAAAAAAAATTGAAATTTGACAAGCTTCCTTGCATAACTGCTTCTTGCAGCAAACTTGAAATATGCTAGTTATAACAACCATTGCAACCAGCAGCTATTATTATTGAAAGAAATCACTTATGTTATTCCAACAAGTTTGTTTCATGGTATCTGGGATATGGATTTCGGTGCCAAAAATCCCACAAGTTTGAAGTACGTATTTTCCAAACGCTAGCAAACAATCATGAAACTTTGGCAACACTGCATGAAACAAACAAAAGAATGTATAATTGCGTGAGTTCAGCTAGGTCTAAGTATGTTTGTAAAAGATGCCGAAAAAAGCGATAATGCTTAATGCTGATATTCCTTGAAGTAAAAATATTTTAGTAGTTCAGTTAAACCGTTTAAGTCCGTTCAGTTTAATTAAATACGGACATTCATAACATGAAATTATGCCATGGCTCTTTTTCCACAGTCCGACATGTTTACCATAAGTTTTACTTATTAGTGGTTATATTGGGTGTCTTTGTACGCAATAATATTTTTTTCTTTTAGAGACCTAAGTGCGTCTCTAAAAGAAAGCGATAATGCTTATTGTTAACATTTTATTTCTTTGAAGTAAAATATTTTATTAATTCAGCTAGTGCTAAGTGCGTTTCTGAAACATGTCGGGAAACACGATAATATTTAATAATGATATTTATTTGAAGTAAACATATTTTAATACGTATATTATGGCCTTTTGGTTGCTACTGGCATAAATTAAATAAGCTAATTTCTAAACCTGTTACATAAGGAAACTTACACGCTAATTGCAGCGAAAAATGTTGCGTTTCCACGGCTCTTGTGATTGCTCCGTTGTCTATTGCCATACTGGCTTAATCACAATAAATTATTATTATTATTGAAATTTGTTTAATTTTACAATTCTGAAATACTTTGCGAAATGCACTGAATTACGTATCTACTGCAAACGTTGGGTAAGGTTTACTTTAAATACCCCCCAAAAGGTAAGCTTTACAGAAGAAATGTAATGTATCCACCGTGTGTGTGAGTGTAGAAACGAAAAATATGCTATGGAAATATAAAACGTGGACTTTCTAGCCATGGAAATATAAAATAAGAAAGTAAGACGAAAAGTGAGACTATTTAGCAGGTTCCGTTTTCATGCTGAGTACAGGTTTGAGTATTAAAAGTTATGTGTATCGCGTATAGGCCTAATCAGGAAAGCGAAGCGTGACTTTTTCGAAGCCGTCTTCGCTTGCTCGACAATTTGTCCGTGTTTTTTAATCAAAATACGGACATTCATAACATGAAATTATGCCATGGCTCTTTTTCCACAGTCCAACATGTTTACCATAAGTTTTACTTATTAGTGGTTATATTGGGTGTCTTTGTACGCAATAATATTTTTTTCTTAAAGCGATGTGGAGGTTGGACAAGTTATTATACGTGTTGCTGTGCTTACCCGAAACTGGATTCGTTACCTAATCTTTCCACCTAAAAGCTTCTGATTGTACTCTCAAAATACGTTTTTGTCCCAGTTAATATAAGTTATCAAAACACCACAATTGAAAAAAAATATGGTCCACATTTAATGAGACGTACTCGAAGGGATATCAGCACACAGGACTTTGATGGGCTACGATTGGACAAACTATAATCTTGAACTATTGCTAATAGGCAAGTTAACACCTTAGTCATAGTGTGCAAAGGACTTTTTGGATAAAGTTCACTTTAGGCTTCCCAATTGTGCTAGCTATTGAGTTGCATGTATACTTTGTACCACGTATTACCTTACAAAAATTAATACACAAACTTTTATAAACACATAGCGACAGATAGCAATCAAACATGGGTTGCGAAAAGCCATGCCATTACTATTTAGATACGTATTAGAATTATTCACCACATGCAAACATGGTGGCATGGGGAGAAATAGTAATAACTTAATTCCGTACTTTTAATGTCATGTATTTAAAGAAAAAAAAACACGGATAAATTGCGGACCAAGCGAAGCAGGATTAGAAAGATCAGGTTTCTTTTCTCTCATTTGGTCTATACGCGATACACATCGCGCTTAACACTCAGCTTGAAAGCAGAAACTGCTAAACATTTTGTCATTCCTTCTCGTTTTACATTTCCAATACTCGAAAATGTACTGAATTTTACGTTTCAAGAATCGCACATACGTTCGAAACATTAAATTTGTTATCTAAATTTTAAATTTTGCGAGTATTGAATGTAAACCTTACCCAACTTTCGCAGTAAAGACCTTATTCCATGCATTTCGTAAAGTATTCTTTAATGTCGCTACGATTAGTGTGTAAGATTCCTATATTTAGCAGTTGTTTAACTTTAACTCATTACTTAATTTATGCCAGTACCAACCAAAAGGCAATAAGATACATATTAAAATATATTTACTTCACAGAAATATTGGTATTAAACATTATCTCGTTCCTCCGGCACCTTTCACAAATGCACTTAGCCCTAGCTGAATTATTAAAATAATTTTACTTCAAAGAAAATATATTAATATTAAACATTAACGCTTTCCTTTACAAACGCACTTAGGTTTAGCTGAACAATTAAAATAATTTTACTACAAGAAATATATCATCGCATTATCGCATCCTCCGGCGTTTTTACAAATGCACTTAGAACTCTCTGAACTCATGCGAGTACACACTCTTTTGTTTGTTTTATGCGATGTTGTCAAAGTTTCATGCTTGTTTGCTAGACCTTAGTGCGTTTCGAAAATATGTGTTTGAAGTATAATTGCGAGTGATTTTTTTCATAATTTCAAACTAGGGCATTTTGCACAGCAAGCCGAAAAAAAACACATTAAAAATGCATTTGAGAAAGGAATGTCCAATGAACGCACCACTCGCTATGTTTTGTCAAATTTTAACGAGCCGCCGTCGTTCAGTGGTAGAGCGTTGGCGTAGCATCCGGGTTGTCGTGGGTTCGATCCCAACGGCCGACCATACAGACTGAGGCTTTTAAAGTTTTTTTTTCAATCACACAAGGCATATGCCGGGATAGCACCTTCAAGATAGGCCCTGGCCGACACCTTCTCGAATCCGTTCCCCTCCCCTATCCTGGATTGAGCCTTAGATGTCTAATGGCTATAAATACTATTGAACATTTGTCAAATTTCGTTCCGCTGACAATACATCACATAATGAGCCCCGTGGCCACCGATCAACATTACCTTCGGATAATCTAGTCAGGATCACCGCGTAAGAAGATCCGCGGAAAAGTGTTCGTGCATTGCAAACGAGTTAGGCATACACAATACCACTCTCAGTCTGCTGTTCCGTGATCTACACAATTCTGCTGAGCCTATGGTGTATTGTACAAATTCTAGTGGCCCATAGCGATAACTTTCGTATTTATGAATCTTTATAAATCAGGGATTCCATCGTAATGGGTGCTGCGCTCAGAAACATTAAAACATAACTAAGAAAACACTGAACGAGAAATAATTTGAATTATGATACCAGTGTTACAATGAAAATATGTAGATTTATTCTTTTTTAATTAGATATTGTTTTCACCTGGAATTAGATATTATTGTCCACGTTGTGGGTAGATTATAGAGAACGAAGAGAAATTTGTTCAATAAGTGCTCCTTTATTTGAACTTTTGTTGATGTAAACACACGTTTGATCAAATTTAAATTAGTCGCCTGAGGCTTACTCATTGTAGAGTAACATTGGCGAAGAAGATAATGCAAGGTAGTGGCTGAGTAGAATAATCCTCCAATAATTAAAGAAGTGGACGTGTCGGTTTTATACAGCGTGTTTTGCGCTATACTACTTAAATTTAGGCTAGTAACCATTTTCAGAGAGTATGTAGAACACGCGATATTAAGAAGCGATAGTAGTACATGAAATTTACATTTTTATTGATCAAGTACCTTAAAATTAAAAATAATTATGATGTATGCAGTGGTCGACAATAATAATATATTACACAATTGATGTTTAATACGGTACCCCACTTTTTGTCTACGTAGTGTGTATTCTATGCAATGAGAAGCGATAATAATATGCTAAACAATCATTTATGAACATGGTAACCACTTTATTGTCCATATACTGTATATATTACTTAGTGCCTTATAGTTTCTTTAATTTTGTGATTTGAAACAGCAATTATCTCTATTTCAATATAATTATTACAATCTTCAGGTAAGCAATCTTACTATTATGAATAATTTACATAGCGTAGACTCGAACCCGGATGCCTACCCAAGTGTTGCTCTCAGCACTCCATTACGTTTGATTTATACTTGTTTTCTGTAAATTGCTTGTAGACAAGCTAATTGGGTAAAGCAGCTGACAGATATAAAGAAGACTTTTTCCCACTCTTCACCTTCCTCCTTCTGAGGATTAAAGAAAAAGAGCCATCTGTCTCCTTCCCCATCCTCCCTCCGATTAATAAATCACGCAATTAATTTAAAATGCAGTAGAAGAAGCCAGTTATGTGACAGGAAGTCCCCATCTGGGGCTCACTAATTTTGAGTTTTTCAAGTTTTTGCCCCAATTTCACCTCTGGCCTTTGAATTACTGTCGCCTTGTCATCTATTGCCCCTGTTCTTCCTTTCCTAAACCATTTGACCCGCCATGGGAACGAGAAGTGCTGGAAGATCTTCGTGCGACGGAAGTCTGTCATTTTTGACTGGTGTCTCTAAACAGACGTTTCAATTTCTGCTACGTAAAAGTTCGCCATTCGTTGGTATTTTCGCACGCCATAGTTGAGTGTTCGCTTAGTTATTATGAAGACAAAACATGATGGAACCTTGTGCTTCGAAGAGTGAATCTATAAGACGAGGTAAGAACGGCATGTTTTCCGTGTAAAATTATGGAACTCCCGTTGAAAATAGATATGAGAGAGGGCTGTGGTTTGGAAACGGGAAATAGCGTGGTTTAATACATACTATCACAAGTTTGTTATGAATATATTATCTACCGATATGATTTTTGTATCGATATCCATCTATCTTTAGATATGAATATAAGTGAGTCTATCACCGATAAGTTTACGTAATCGGACGGCGTGAGACGCAGAAACATATATAATTTTGTGCTTCGAATGCGAAATTAATAATACAAAAATTGTATCTTATGTGATCAGATTTGTTTGAAGCCCTAATATTATATTTTCTCATTATGTAACGTGTAACGCAACAGAAGTGTAAAATAAGGTATACAAGAAGTATACGACATTTGCTTTCGACGCTGTTTTCAAGTAGAATTCAACATAGTATTGGGTTTTTATCGATAATTTAGTGTCTGAGAGGTACAAAAAGGTGTAAAAGAAGTGACAGTATGTGTCTTAAGACCCATTTAAGCCCCCAAAAATGACCTAATATTAGTATTTGTGTGGATAATTCATGCAGAAAAGACAAATTGGGGACAATCTAGCACAAATAACCTTAACTTAAGATATATTTAACGGAAATTTAAATCAGAAAGTCGTATTTTTAGGAACAGTTAACAAGGAAAGTGAGGTTTGATATTAAAATTACACTGACAACGGAATGAATTTATAGATTTTATTGTGAGAGGGACTTTTTGGTACTACATTTTACACATTATTTGAGAAGAAAAAGTACTTGAACAGGAATTTTAACTAAATAGTTGTATTTTTGTGGTCACAAACACGAAAATCAAACTTGATAGTTCAAACTTTCGGTGGCAAGAGGCCGTATTAGTATGAAAGAGACATTTCAAAATGAATTTTAACCAAAAACTAGCATTTTTAGATACTTAACGCGAATAAGATGCAATCTGGCATGAAAGTTTGCTACATTATGAAATTGCCACTTGCTCAGATTTATCACAACGAAACTGCTTGCAATGAAATTTTCTTAATATCTGACATTAAAATGAGTGTGTGAAGTGTCTTGAACATGAATGTTAAACAGTATGCAGTATTTTATGAATATACATAAACCAGAAAGGCGAATTTACACTACTAAAACGTTTATCTGCCTGATTTTTAACAGCAAAGGACTGCTTCGAATTGAATTTAGACGTTATTGGTGGAGTAAAGCGAAACATAAACTCGTATAAATGTAAATTAAAAACTTTGGAAGGATATTGGGACAAGAAATCACGAATTTGGGAAGAAAATTTTACTAAGAAGAGTGCTTGACGATTTAGATATTGCTGGAAAAGACGCGATTTCACGCGATACATGTGTAGTCAATATTTGTGGGAGAAAAGTGCCAAATGTAGTTTTGCGAGTACTTGAAACATATATTTTAAATACAAAATAGTACAGTCATGCCATATTTTTTAATATGAAATGAAAAAGAAGCGATTTTATATAAAAGTTTCGCTTGAAATGCAACGAATCTATGCATGTTAGCGTGAAAGGATGCTTGAAAGGCAATAGATAAGGAGACAAGGATATTTATAGTAGTTTGAATACCTATTTGGACCATAAAGGAATATTGTTTATGTGTTTTGAGGAAGCACTTGAGGAAAGAGTTTTGCATGAAACTGACATTACTTAGGAGTAATTTTATCGTGAAAAACTTACTTTAATATACATTTAGTTGCAATATAAGGAGAAAAAGTGACAAAATGTGGTATATAGGAACACTTGTTGCCGTGTTTTAGGATGTGATTCAAGTGTTTTTCATCTCGGAATTACAGTGTAGATCTCGTTTATTTGACATTTAGTGACAAATAAGTACTAGTCTACCTTTGTAAGGGTCTTCTGTGTGAAATATTCATTGCTAAAATGGTTTTTATTTCAATGTTTATTGGAAAGATATGAAAGTAGCTACATCATGATCTTAGAGTATTTGTGTAGTATATTTACTTGTATGAAAGAATACACCTAGAGTTGTTACCTACTTACTGCTTTTGTTCAAAGACAGACTGACTTTTACCTCCTTACCGAACTACATTGTTAGGATCTACTCCCGTCTTGGTAGTATCGCTGTCCTTATTCCAAGCTAAGTTCCGTAACTTTACCGCACACCAGATGCGATGCTTCTCATATATTGGAAGAACGATTCCTGCACATGTCGGCTGCTGCAGAGACCCTTGACAAAACACAAACCTTCCCAGTTTATCTAATCTACCACTATGCACCGGAAGTGTATGATGCTTTTCCACTGAAGAAACACAGCTTGCGACCATTTGTTCGCTTCAGAAACAGGAAAAGTAGGAGAGAGGGGCAAGAGAGGGAGAGAGAAAGAATTTGTTAAGAATGTCACACACTCCCAGTCCACCAGAAGTGGTCTTTTTAACTTACGTTCCTGAGTATCATGCGTTGCTATCTTACACTGGAAAGTATTTCAACCTTAGAATAATTTAATAAAATAAGTAATTCTTTAAGGTTGAATGAAATGGAGGCAACTTCCGATTTTTTTTCTGTACATGAAGCCTCTGTAGGTACAGATACAATTGATATTAAAGAGTGAAAAGTATGTGACTGGACCGGGGATCGAACCCGGGACCTTTGGGTTACCGTCCCAATGCACTACCAACTGCACCATCCACTCCACCCGCTTCCCAATCACACACCTTCCACTCTTGACGACGATGTTCTCTCTCGAAACCACCTGGAGAGTAACACAACGCCTAGTCGTGCTTGGACTTTCCTGCGTCTCATAATGGTGAACATCTCACATGCAAGAAATATTTCCCAAGGTTGAATGAAATGCAAGCAACTTCCTATTTTTTTCTGTACATCAAGCCTCTGTAGGTAAAGATACATTTGATATTAAAGAGTGAGAAAGTATGTGACTGGACTAGGCATCGAACCCTGGACTTTTGAGTTACTGTCCCAATGCGCTATCGACTGCGCCACCCAGTCGACCAGCTTCCCAATCACACACCTTCCACTCTTGACGTCGATGTTCTCTCTCGAAACCACTTGGGGAGTACGACAACTCCTAGTCATGCTTGGACTTTAATCTGTCTCACATGGAAGAAATAATTTGGCTCAGTTAGTAGCGTATTTGGACAGTAACCCAAAGGTCCCGGGTTCGATCTCCGGTCCAGTCACATACTTTTCACTCTTTAAGGTTTTTGTGTTATTTTGCATCTTGGAATAGTACAGTAATTCAATGACAATAAGGGTTGCCAACTCATGCAAAAGCTTTAAAACTCATTGAGTAATTATTACTCGTTCGGTACAATTCTCAAATTTTCTAATTGTTGCCAACCTTCATTTATTTTAAAAAATGATGTCAATTCAGCTTTTATGCGGTATACACCTAGCTTTCTTATTGTCTGATACGGTCATATATACACCATTTTCAGAGACTTTGAACATTTCATCTCCAGAGCCCCAACTTGGTCACAAGTAGTACTAGTTAGTGTATCTTACAGAATATGGATTGCAAAAGGACTACTGAATTCCATGTAACGTATCCAGAGTCGAACTTGCACATTGATACCGCAAGGTAAGATATCAAAGGCAAAAGGGTATTGGAGTCAACCACCCCTTGGCCATATACTACCTATAATACACTCGTGTTTTGTTTGGTTACAAAACCAGTAGGTTGCACTAATAAAAAGCATATTCTCTAAACAAAGCTTTCACGTCTTGTAGAATGGTATAATTGTAACGACGGCTAACAGAAATCACCGCCACACTAAATAATGACGTCATTTGAATTAAAAATAACTTCATTGATTGACGAAACCAATAGATTACTGAGAGAACTGAATTGTAACTTAGTCTTCTTCAGGTGAATCAGGAACAGGGGACAATTGCTAACTTTGACTGTAATTTTTCAGACGTGGCCCTCGACTGTGTGCTGGCAAGTCTTGAGGAATGGATACCCCGTTTTAGTATAATATGTACTCAGTCCCTTCCAGGATATTAATTTTGACTCGGCCCATGAGTGTGTAGAGTTACCCAAGCAAATGATTGGACTAAGGATGATGGTCGTATTAACAATACCATTTGTTTGCGAACAAATGTACAAGATATTTGCTGAATCCCACACTGATTCTATCTATGTGCTGCATAAATTTGTCAGTACGTATAAAAAGATGATAACAGGTTATGAATCTTGAGACAGAAAACGCTCAGTCTTGTGAATGAAAGATACACTACATCCATGGACTTGCAGTAACAAAGATCTTTGCTTGCAACTTTTAATATACATTTTGACATTTGGGTGTAGAAATAATACAAACGATTTTATAGTAAGAAGGAACATTTGTTTGTGCGTAAGTAAGATATAAACAGACTAGAACACTTCCAAGTGATAAAAAATGTTGCGATTACAGATTTGGTAGAAACTATTGAACAGTCCTGAATTTCTTAAACCTTTCGCAGTCAAGTGATACGTACAGTGCTGTAATAAAAAGTTAAGTGGTATTTAAATTGTGGTTGGATACAACTTATACAAAACAATGGTACATAATATACACAAACCATACTAAATATTTTTCCTGTACAGTGAAAAAGGTGTTATAATAAAAAGTTAACAAGTATTCTGATTTGCATCTTTATTTTTAATATAATAAAATCCTCCTTAATAACTCTACCTCGCAAGTCAATATTTTCAGGAACTATTAAATACACTTGCACAGATAATCGTAACTAAAATTTCTGATCATGGAAGCTGTATTCACAAGTTCTACAAAAGTAACTTATACAAGACTGATTTAAGGTTTTCTTTAGAAAAACTTTTAGTTTACAAAAACTTTTTACGTTCAAAAAGTATCACGATAAGTATTTGTTTTTACACATAAGTTTTCAGGTTTCAATTTCACAAGAGGTGTCACAAAAGGGATTTCTCTTTTTAAAATGTTTTCTTTCTGTTTTTCTGTTTTCAGTTTTCACTTTAACAAAAAGTATATCTTTACAAGAAAGATTTTAGTTTCTGTTTACCGATTTTAGTGCTTACTTTCACAAAAAGTTTCACAAAACTATAAACCTTTACAAAAAGCTTTTATTTTTTTATGTTTTTAGTTTTCACTTTAACAAAAAGTTTTCAAAATTTTTTAACTTTACAAAACATTACTAAAAATTTTCATAACCAAAGTTTTCAATTTTTGTTTTTGTTCCATTCTTCTTTTCACAAAAAGTTTTTCAGATTTTGCTTTACAAAAAGTTTGGTTCATAACTATACATTAGTATATTTCACAAATATTATTCACCACAATATCCATACGGAAGAGTACAATAATATTTCTCATTTGATGGAGTAAACCATCTTCGCTTATTATTATTAACCACTCGGTAAAACGTACTTCACTTCACCAGTAAGAAGATTCTTTATAGCGTAACTCGAATTTTTTGAACCGTACCTATAGAGGTTTGCATCTTCCATCCGTCTTCTATTTCATTGGTCAATTCTCATAAGTAATTCGCCGTACATAACAGTAATGGTTCATTTCCTTTCTGCACGTATATAACTGACTTTGGGTCACAATAAATTACACGTTGTATACCCAGTATCCAGCAATTCATATCATCGAACCCTAACCGATGAGGATATGAAGACTGCTGCTCTTACGTTAGTAAAGGCGTGAGGTTAATTTTCATTTTGAAATTCCTTAAACATCATTAGTAATTTCCCCCTATTTCGACCACGTTTTGGACTTCCAGGTGAGGTGACCGTAGAATTTCATCGAAGCGCTCTGCAACACTCAAAACTCGAGTTTGGGCGAGGTTGGGTACCTGTCTCCATTTTCCGAAAAGAGAATTGAGGAATATTTTAGAAATACATCGCAATCCCGGGTTATGCGGTATGTTGTCATATTCAACATGATCGTGACTTTCATGTCTTTCATAATCGTGAATATAGGCCTGCTTTTTCTCTTTCGTGATATATTTGTGAGGAAACTCACTGGCTTCTTGTTTCATTCTTAGGAAACTATCGACATATGGTTTGAAATGTTCCTCAGTCATTTGCATCTCCCAGATTTCAAACGTTTTAAGAATGACTAGGCATTAGTGCAACACCAGATGTAGTTCAGGAGTACAAAATATTCCCTTGATTGCACGTTCTTCATTATGTGTACAGTTGTCAGTATTAATTTTTCCATACAAGAGCAGCACAAACCAAAGACAAGTCGTTTATGAGTTTTATATGGCAAAACGGTTATATCAAGGTTTTTAGGAATAAGTATCTTACAATGAACGAATCCATGGGGAATAGCTGAATCAGGCAGGTGTTTACCTTAATGAAGTTTAATTCTTTATGTCGGCAAAGGTTTCTTTGACATCCCAAAGAGATAAAGGGAGGTTGTGTTCAAATAAGCTAAATGCACGTTTCCACTAAATTCATATAAGACATGAAAGCATTCGGTACATTCTCTTTTAAATGCGTCTTTAGGTCGTAAGGAATTTTCCACATTAGGACACTGCTCACGGAGGAAACTGATTTTCAGCGAGGTTTAAACTAGCTTGTTCCATTCACCTTTCCACATTGATACAACTTTAATTTTACAACTGGATTAAAAAAAATTCCTCTCTCCTTAATGTTGCCTTGTACCGGTCTTAAAGGTATTGCCCTCATAATCAATAGGATGATGGTGGAGTTGAGTATAAACCTTCCTTACAAGTCCATTGTTGATGGAAATTTGTATAATTTAAATACCAAGAATAAATATGCATCACGGAAAATAATATTATTAACACTTAATTGAATAATTTTTTGTCCTTGTACAATAATAAGATGTGTCAAATTTTGTTTCTCCATGAGACATCGCACTACTAGTATTGTAACATAACGAGACCCATTGTGTGAAATCCCTACAACCTTCTGAAACTTGTTGGCCTGCTCTAAGACATGATTTACAAATACTTCCAAATTATAAAATACAAAAAAACTTGTGACCTTCGGCATTACCACAAAGTTTGCCTTACTAAGTTTGCCTTAATTTCACGTTCCCCATTTTCATGTACGTCTAGTAACATTGTTTCCACATAAAAGAATTCCAACAAATCCTCAGTTTGATTTAGCTTTTCTTGTTTAACAAAACCAGAATGTGTTTCATCATCATGGATATTACAAAGTGTAGAATAATTTTCGCCACAAGAATACTTTGTTTTCGTTTTCACCCCACAAAGAGGACAATGTTGTACATAATTACATATAGGTTTCAGATTGTCTTTGAATGTGTGTTGGTCATAGCAGATCTGATTAGGATACGTACGATGACAATACCGACATTTCATACTCTTATCATTATTACTAGTGATATCGTTATCATACTCTTCACAGTGACTACATAAATATTTATATTTATTGAACCGACGCCTTTCCTAAGGTGTAAGGTAATGATAACAAAAACCATCACTTGCAAAAATGCAGTGATGGTTTCAATAACATCATAATGACTAGCTTAATATCTTAGAAACAGTTTTTGTCCGTTTCTTCTACCGAATACATTATCGTATACTCTTGACTCTCAGAATCACGGACATACACGATTATCTCATGCTCATCACCATAATATTTCTGAAAATAATCTTCAATACTTGCACCTCAATAAATCTACTTTAGCAAAGTAACACAATTCTGCTTCAGCACAAGCCCACTTCTTAGCATGTGTTTTCATGTAGATTGTATTCCGAAATTCCCTATCAGCGAGTAGCTTCGCGAATACCAAAACCAGTGCGAGACAATCAGGAAAATTTACAACCGGAATAATGTGTTTCTGGAGATATTTTTCCAAAGGCAAATATTTGTCATTACCGTATCGTCCTTGACCACGAAATGTCAACTTTTTTGTACCTTTTCACCTAACAAGAATTCCTCATCAGAATTGAGAACATTTTCAATATTACGCAGAATGTGTTCTACATTAAGGTGTGCACGGAATCGTCACGGTATATAAATTAGCCTGCCTTTTTTTACAATTAGTACATTGAGTTATGAAACCTACTTTGGAAATGGGATCGACATCTTAAAGTAAATTTTCCATAACAAAATTGAGCAAACTTCACATATTCATCAGGGTCGGTAATTGTCTTTACTACTGAATTAATGGTGATTTGACGCAGTCGGAAACCAAAGTTTAGATATTATTTCTCAAGTTCACCTACAATTTTCAAAATCACTAATTTATCCAGCATCATACATCATAGGCATTTTATTATCCTTCATCCATTGTTGAATATATTAATACTCACCTTCGCTAGAATCTTCAGTATCATATTCAATTTTGGGTTCCATATTAGTTTCATCACTGTACATTGTGTTAATGTCGCCACAGGTTTCTCCATACTGGTGTCATCACTAGCCACTTCTATAGTAGCATCGTCACTAGAGCAAGTATCCAAGCCGAAAAAATCGACTGCATCTTGAGGAATCACGCCGTCAGGTTCGGTAAATGATTCAGAATAATAACTCAACGCTACTTCTTTACTTTCCGCACTTCCGCACAATCCGTAAGTCATGGACACTTACACAGTTTTGTAACACATCTTCTTCATCGTTGCAATAGTAATATAGGAGACGATGTAGCAACATGCCAGAATCACGTTTTGCTGGGTTAAAGCTTAACATTTTGTAATAGCACGAATGTTTCCAACATTCAAGTACACGATCGCGCTCGTCGAAGCCTTGAATAGCCTGGGTAGCAAGCAAAACATCAACTGTATTTTCCATGACTGTAAACCAACTATACACTAACAAGAACACTAGGCAGACGGGAAAATCGTACTGTTTCTACACACAACGTCGAATTCCGCTGGAAAGAACACACACTTATTTAAAGAAAATGTCAAATCGCTAAAGATTCTCACAAACGTGAATGCAGATCTTTGCACTCCAAGACTCAACTGGAAACAGAAATATCAAAGCAATGTGTGCTAGATATATTATACGAGCGTGGACGCGAACGAAAACTATCAAGCACTGGTACCAAGAGGGGAGATGTGAATCAAGAGGGGAAATGAAACATAAGCAAAACAAATGCGCAGTAGTTTCATCTTTAATTAACAATCCGTTCTTTATTCCTGTAATTCCAATAGACAGACAATGTCTCATCTTTAAAACTTATACGATAAATGACTGATTAACACTTCGCGGCAAGTCCCGATACACCTTCTGTCCTTTGTACTTCTACCAGCTCCCGTAAAAAAACAGATAGAACGTCCCACTGTTAGATTATGTTACTAACCTCTCATCATGAACGACATATACAACTCTGCAACACTGTGAAGGAAACACTGCATACCACAAATAGAATAATCCTTCAATAATCGATCTTCTACTCCATATCATATGTTATCTTTTTTCTTCATGTCCATCTCTAATGTTACAGTGTTCTCAACTCTCTGCATATAGTAACAAATTAATTTATTCTATTTTGATTCTTAGTTAGCTCCCTGTAAAATCGGAAGAATTGCAGGATTATTCTACTTGTGGTATGAAGTGTTGCTGTGACAGTGTTGCAGAATTGAAATTATGTCCTTCAAGACCAGAGGTTAGTAACATAATCTAACAGTGAAACGTTCTATCGGTTTCTCACGGGAGCTGGGACAGATCCGAATGGTTGAAGGTGAGTCGTGACTTGCCGCGAAGTGTTAATCAGTCATTTCCCAAACAAGAGACATTGTCTGTCTGTTGGTACTGCAGGGATGACGGAAACATTGTTAATTAAAGATGAAGCTACTGCTCATTTGTTTTGCGCTTGTTTCATTTGCCCTTTTGCTTCCCGGTGTACTGGCAAAACCGCAACGCTAAAACAGCGAAACAAAACCCGCGACATACAAAACACCCACGTACAAAAACAGGCATGGGCTAATATAGCAAAATACAAAAACCGGGACTCACATAACAGCGACTCCAAAACCGCGACATGCAAAATCCGCGACGCACGAAAACCGCGACAAACGAAAACGGAGAGAGGCCAAAACCGACACACGAAAACCACCACAGGCCAAAACCGCGACGCAAAACACCTCGACAGCCAGAAACAGCGACAAGCAAAATCCCCGACAGACGAAAACCACGATACACAAACACAAGGACAAGCAAAAACAGCGACTGATAATTCCGATGCACAAAACAGTGACAAGAAAATGATCGCGACGCACAAATACAGCAAGAGTCGAAACAGCAACTAAAAATTCCCGACGCACAAAAATAGCGAGAGGGAAAAACCGACACACACAAAAACAGCGACAGGCAAAATCCACGACAGACATAATCGCAACGCACAAAACTGCATCAAAACAAAACCACGACAGTCAGAAACCACGACGCACAAAATCAGAGAAAGCCAAAAACAGCTACATTGAAAAACTGCGACAGGCAGAACCAGCGACATACAAAAGCTTCGACAGAAAAATTGAGCGACAAAACAGCGACCCCACATTCGCGACGCATCAAAATCACGACAGATTAAAATCGTGGCGCACAAAGGAGCGACCTCAAAAAAGCCAAAGGCAAGAACAGCGCCACGGAAAAATAGCGACAAACAAAATAGTTTCAGACAATAACCGCGACAAACTGAAACCGCTACTGGAAAAAACGCGACATAAGAAAATCGCGACGTAAAGAAACCGCGACGTTCAAAAACAGCGATAGGCAAAAACCGCCACGAGCAGAAACCGCGGCAGGAAAAATATCCAACAAACAAAAACCGCTACGCACAAACACAAAGACATAAAAACTGCAACGTACGAAAACTTCGACATACGAGAACAGAGACGGGTAAATATAGCGACAGACGAAAATCGCGACAGAAAAGAATCACGACGCACAAAACCGCAACGCCAAAAAAGTTACAGGCAAAATCCCTGACAGACCAAAACCGCTATGCACAAACACAACGACAGACAAAAACAGCGACTGAAAGAGCGATTCCCGATGCATCAAATAAGCGATGTATAAATACAGTGACATGCAGAAGATCACGACGCACCAAAATAACGATAGTCAAGAACAGATAATCAAAACCCCGACGCACAAAAAGAGCGACAGGCAAACGCCGCAACGCACAAAAACTGCATCAAACCAAAACCGCGAAAGGCAAAATAGCGATAGAATGTAACAGCTACGCACAAATGAGAGACAGACAAAACTGCGACACACATAAAGCGTGACAGACCAAAACCGCAACTCGAAATACAGGAAAATACAAAAACTGAGACTCACAAAAGCGTGACAGACCAAAACTGCAAGTCACAATATAGCAAAACAGAAAAGGCGCTACGCGCAAAAACCGTGACAAGCAAAAACATTGATATCCGAATATCTCAGCAAGCAAAAACAACGACATACAAATATAGCTACAGTCAAAATCATGTAAAAACAGCATACAAAAACATGTAAATCAAAAAAGAGAAAATAAATCCAAAATCCGCGAAAGACAATACAGTTATCATAAAACCACGACTAGTAATAACCGCGACGTCAAAATCGCAGCTATCGAAACATTGGCCCACACGCACCAAAACAATGACGTACGAAAATAGTGGCAGACAAAGACTGCGGCGACAGAAGCCGCGAAGCACAAAAAGAGCAAGAACCAGAAACCGCGAATGCCAAAATCAGGGACATCCAGTAACCGCGACGCAAAAACCGCGACAGATCATAATCGTGAAAGCCAAAAACCGTGACTTCAAAAGCGATAGGCAAAACAACGACATACAAGAATCACGATAGGAAAAATCAGCTATAGACAACAACAGCGACGCACAAAACTGATATACTAAAACCGCGACAGGCAAAAGGCTGCGGCAGACAAAAACCGGGACGCACAAAAACAGCGACAGATAGAAACATCGACTCCAAATCCCCAACGCACAAAAACGGCTGCGGTTAAACCGCGGCAGACAATACCTAGACTGGTAAAAACTGCGACGTCAAAATCACGGCTTACAAAACAGCGGTCCCGACGCTCCGAAAGAGCTAGGTACGAAAACAGTGGCAGACAAGAATAACGACGAAACCCTCGACGCACAGCAATAGCAAGAACCAAACACAGCGGCAGACAATAACAGCGACACACAAAAACCGACAGACCAAAACCGTTACATTCAAAAGACCGAAATGCACAAAAACAGTCACAGTGAAAAACAGGTACTCAAAGTCCTCGACGCACAAAAGAGCGAAAGGAAAAAACAGCGACGCAGAAAATTTCGACGCACAGAAACAGCTACAGACACAGACAAAACAGCGACTTACGAAAAGAGCCAAAGACCAAGAACGCGATGGCAGAACAGTGTCCCACAAATGCGCCACCCAAATACAGTGACGAAAACCATGACAAAAAAATCAACGACCCTAAACCTAACGTTTTTCGAAAAGTCAGTACATACTACAAAGATAACTAAAAAAAATTATTAAATCGCCACAGATTTGAAGTGATATTGGTACAGTTTTACAGTTAAAATTATAATTTATATTCTAGTAAGTGCAGTATTTCTCTCATCAGACTAAGTGACGTTTAGGTATAATGTATTCAGAATTTCCAAATTTTCAAGACACTCAACTACAAAATACTTTAATAGTAATAAAGAAAATGAAAAGAGTATGATCGGAGATAATGTCGGATAGGAAAGAGTATGGAGTATTGAGGGTGACAAGAAATTTGTTGGCAAAAAGAGTATAACAAACATAAAGCATTATTTCAGGGGCTGACCCTGAAATAATACTGCAAACTTCCGGAGGTGATTATTCACATCAAAGCAAGAGTAAAGTTCCCTTGAAGAAATTCAAATTTATATATAGTTCCCGAAATAGAGGCGCTCAAAACCGCGGCAACATAGTCACCAATGACGTCCTAGTTCAACACATAATGACGTAAGTGGTGTTAGTTTCACAAATTACACTGGAAGTAGTATACGAGGGTAATGTTGAATTCTTTTAACTGCTAACGTTATAGCCTATAAAGCAGAAAAACATGGAAAAACATTAATACATTATGTCCTCAGAAGTTCCAAGTGTAGAATAGAAACTTCAGCTGTTGTTATAGACTGTCTATCTTCTCTTTCATTTTTAAAAATAAATATTCCAACCCGTAGCTGCTCCGACATCTCACATTCATTGAACAATTGTAGGCTTTTATTTTTTTTATTTCCTTTACATTTTTTTTAGCCTATGTCACAATATAATCTTCTTCCGTCTAGACAAAGTTTATTTAGCGTTCTTCGAAAAGTTAGTAGATGCTCCAAAAATCAATGGAAAAAATGGTTAAACACCACAGCACTTCAAGTGATATCGATAGTTTTACAGTTAAAAATGCACTTGAAAGTCCAGTAGGTGTCTTCTTTCTCTCATTATACTACATTATGCTTAGCTTTTAACTATATTTATTTCATAATGTTCTAGGAATTTAAAAATTTGCCAAACGTTCAACTACAATGTGCGTTGAAAGTTAGAAAGATAAGGAAAAGACTATAAATGGAAATATTTTTTGATAAAAAATAGTATAGAGTATTTTAACATATAAAAGAGTACAATACTCTTAAAACGAGTATGTTTGGTCACGCTAGAGTAATTGAACCTCCAAAAGAGTATAATAATATTAAAAAGATTATGTCTGGTCACCCTAATTTTTGCCCTTTTTCGAAATTTGAAACTTGTTTTACAATCCAGTTTTTTTGGTTTTGGACACGTCTACAGAAAACTCCGTTGAGTGTTTTCAAGTATCCTATGAATAAAGCTAAGATTTGTCTATTTTTGTTCCTGTGAACTGAATTGTAGACTTTTAATGGATATGTTCTGATCATGTGAGATACATATGAAATACCAAGTTTTATAGTGCCTATAAATACCTATTTTGGGTTTAAGCGCCTATTTTAATATAAGAGCCTATTTTTTGCTTCTTTTAAGAAAAAATCTTCCAAAGTCGTGAGAAATATAGTATTTTCTCAATATAAGAGACCTCTAAAATTTGGGTCGGTTTTGAGAATCCATTTATTATGCGAATATAACCAGATCACTACAGAAAGTTCAACCAAGGCTCGTCATTGATTGCAGAAGTATCTCTCCAGATAAAGTTAGTAACTCTTTCTATTGTGGATATTTCAGATCTTTGGGTGAGGGATGGAGTCCAAGTCTTCCATTCTCTTTCCACCATTTGTCCGAAAACGTGTTTTGCGATTGTAAGTGCAACGCCTCTTAAAAAATAAAAAAAACTTTTTAACGACATATTCTTTCTGAAACAATTCATACTAAAAACTAAAAAAATATTCTGTTTATACATGATAAACATAAAAACATTGGGCACGCAGTCATATACAATCACTTTATAAATTCTTATATTTGAACACCCCATGCTTTTCATTTTACTCATGCGGAAACAATTATTTTGTTAGTACTTATTAGAAATTGTTTAAGACCGGTATGTCTGTATAAAGGTTTTTTATTATTTTCTCGACTTATTTCGGTGTTCGAATACTTTTCTCACGCTAACGTTTTGTAACCCAAATCCTAATTTGAGCTACAAACAGTAAAACGCCATATTGTTGCGGGTTAGTATTTATTTTAGGATAAAGAAGTCCATATTAAAATATGCTTTTAAAATATACAAATATGTAAAAGTATATTAAAGTAACAATGAAATATTATGTTGTCACCCGACGCACGTCGCTGTGCAAATTTCATCATTGTATGACGTCGGAAAATAAGTTCAATTAACGTTGCCAGATTTCAGGACACCACGAACCATTGTGAACTAATGAAAAGCCTGTAAAACTTATGCGCGTACCTTAAGAATTCGACTAAATACGGTACGCAGGCCTGCAAGATTTTATTTTTTGGCAACGGTTCAAGTACGGCAGAGTTCGCTTTCAGGGACGGGAACATTCTAGTGACCGCATTTCTATTCTGGGGTTTGTAAGTATAAGTGTTTTATGCCCTTGCACTTTTCGCTCATAGAAGAACCCAGGCTCAACGCGTTATCCTCTGGCGCTTTATGCGCTTTACGCTTCTACCACTTCGGCTTTGAAGACATATCGCAGGGACTGAGCAAGAAGATGTAGAAGGTAGCTGATGTTGCGAGTGACTTTGGTGCATGATATAAGACAACGTCTGAGCAACTGCATTAAGAAATCCTGAAAACACTCTGGCTGAAAAATACATCATTATATTTATAAATGAAAAAAAAAGTTAAAAAAGAGTAAAATGGAAGTTCGGTTGTCAGTTCATTTTAAACACGCGGAACAAAGTTTCTGAGCAACTGGTCTCTGAGCAACCCCTGGCAACATTTGACTTCTTTGGCTGAAAATTTGTCTACTAAACATTCCCATTGTTTGATTCTCACGGTCTCTAAAACAGAGAGGTATATTTTTAGTACGCGACAGCCGACTTACGTCACCGTAGTTGCATAAATCGACTCATTTAGTTCCATGGTTTCAGAGAACGCTTTGTTTGCGCTTCTCTTAATTACGCGCTTAGAACATTGGAGCATAAAAGCCCTGCAAACCAGGCGATGTCGCCTCGACGTCTGCATTTAGTCGGAGAATTCGGATTTTGAAAAACCAACAAGAGGCCGATAACGGCGGGCGGGTTTTGGGCGGGGTTACGCCTCTATGCCGACGGCGAACCGGAAAATTGCTTTTGACTTTTTGGTGCGGCAGCTCTTTCTGTGTCTCAGTTGTTGGGCCAACTGTTTTTCTGTCGTGCTTTGTGTATGTAGCTGTTTTTGTTTGTCGCAGTTTTAGGCGTTGCTGTTTTTGCGCGTCGCGGTTTTTGTGCGTTGCGTTTTTTTCTGTCCCGCTTTTGCTTGTCGAGGTTTTTGTCTGTCCCTGTTCAAGTGTCGCGGTTTTGTGTCGTTTTGTGCGTCGCTGCTTTGGAGTCGCGTTTCTTGTACATCGCTCTTTCACTCGTCGCTGTTTTGTTCGTCCGAGTTCTATCCGTCGCGGTATTTGTAGTCACGCTTTTTACGTCGCTATTTCGTCGTACAGCCTTGCTTCACAGCTCCCCTCTTGGTACCCTTGTATGATAATTTTCGTTCGCGTCCGCGCTCGTATAACATATCTAGCATTCATTGCTTTGATAATTCTTTTTGCAATTGAGTCTTGAAGTGCAAAGATCTGCGTTCACGTTTGTGATAATCTTTAGAGATTTGCCATTTTCTTTAAATATGTTGGTGCTCTTTCCTGCGGAATTTGACGTTGTGTGTAGAAACAGTAAGATTTTCTCGTCTGCCTAGTGTTCTTGTTTGTGAACAGTTAAACTACAGCCATGGAAGTCGCAATTGATGTTTTGCTAGCTACCCAGAAGATTCAAGGCTTCGACGAGCGCGATCGTGTCGTTGAATGTATGAAACATTTGTGTTATAAAAAATATTTCGGTTTAACCCAGCAAAACGTGATTCTGGCATGCTGCTACATCCTATACTACTATTGCAACGATGAAGAAGCTGTGTTACAAAACCGTCTAACTGCCCGTGACATTATCGATCTTCGACATAATGGATTTTATGGAATTGTGAAAAGTAAAGAAGTAGCGTGGAGTTATTATTCTTAATTATTTACCGAACCTGACGGCAAGATTCCTCAAGATTCAGTCGATTTTCTCGGCTTGGATACTTGCTCTAGTGACGATGCTAGTATGGAAGTAGTTACTGATGACTCTAATATGGAGAAACATTAACATAATGGACTGTAATGCAAGTAATATGAAACCCCCAAATTCAATATGATACTGAAGATTCTAGCGAATGTGAGTATTAATATTCAACAACAGATGAAGGATGATAACATGCCTTTGATGTATAATACTGGATGAATTTGAAAAATTGTTGGTGAAATTGAGGAGAAATATCTTAACTTCGGTTTTTGACGGCGTCAAATCACCATTAAATCAGTAGTAAAGACAATTACCGACCCTGGCGAATACGTAAATTTGTTCATTTTTATTATCGTACATGTACTTTAAGATGTCGATCCCATTTCCAAAGTGGCTTTCACTATTCAAAGTAGTAATTATAAAGAATGCAGGCTAATTTACATACCGTGTCGATTCAGTACACACCTTAATGTAGAACACATTCTGCGTAGTATTGAAAATGTTCTCAATTCCAATAAGGAATTCTTGTTAGGTGAAAAGTTACAATAAAAGTTGATATTTCATGGTCAAGGACGATACGGTAATGACAAATATTTGCCTTTGGAAAAATATCTCCAGAAACACATTATTCCGGTTGTAAATTTTCCTGATTATCTCGCACTGGCTTTGGTATAGGCGAAACTACGCGCTGATAAGGAATTCGAAATACAAATTGCATGAAAAACAAGCTAAGAAGTGGGCTTGTTCTGAAGCAGAAATGTTTCTTTTTGCGAAAGTAGATTTATTGAGTAAAAATGGTGCAAGTATTGAAGAATGTTTTCAGAAATATTATGGTGATGAGCATCAGATAATTATGTATGTCCGTGATTCTGAGAGTCGAGAGTATACGATAATGTATTCGGTACCAGCAGCGGACAAAAACTGTTTCTAAGATATGAAAGTTAGTCATTATGATGTTATTGAAACCATGTCTTCATTTTTATGGAGTGATTGTTTTTGTTTTCATTGTCGTACACCTTATGTAAAGCGTCGGTTCCATAAATGTAAATATTAATGTAGTCACTGCGAAGAGTATCACAACGATATCGATAGTAATAATGACAAGAGTATGAAATGTCGATATTGTCGTCGTACGTTTCCCAATCAGATCTGCCATGACCAACACAAATCCAAAGCCAATCGGAAACCTATATGTTATTATGTATAACATTGTCCTCATTGTGGGGTGAAAATCGATAGACGTAGTAGGAAAACAAAGCATTCTTGTGGCGAAAATTATTCTACAATGTGTAATATACATGTTAATGAAACGCATTTCTGTTTTGTTAAACCAACAAAGCCAAATTGAATTGAATATTTCTTGGAGATTATTTTTATGTAGAAACAATGTTACTAGAAATGGAAATGAAATGAAAATGGGGAAAGTGAGCATAAGGCAAGCTTAATTTGTGCTTCACTTGTGGTCATAAATGTTAGGATATGGAACAAAATTATACTTGTAGTATTTGTGGTAATGCCGAAGGTGAGAGGGACTGCATTTTGTAGTATGGAAGCATTTGTAAATCATGTCTATCAGTAGGGCCCTCAATTTCAGAAAGTAGTAGTAGCACTTTCACTCAATGGATCTAGTTACGATACAATACTAGTAGTACGATATCTCATGGAGAAACAAAATTTTACGCCTCATATTAGTGCACAAGGATAGAAGCAATCAATTAAATGTTAATATTATCAATTTTGTGATGCATGTTTATTCATGGGAGTTAATTGATACAAATTACCTCATCAATGTGCTTCCACGGAAGCATTAGAAACGGAGATTTCCCGTTCCTCCTTAACACTCGCAACTAATCAGAAATATATTGAGCTTTGGGCAGACATTCAGAATTTTGATATTGACTCTAGATTTGAGAATAAAATTGGTGGAATTCTTGTTTTTAATAAGAAATGTATTTCTCAGAAGTTGAATTTGATTTCCAAAATGAAATCTAGAAGTATTGTAACAACGACGTTTTAATTCTGTTACTAGCTTTGGTTCGATTTTTTAACTTTAGGGAAAAACAAACTGGTGGAATACAGTGGTTTCTGCAAACAAAGAGTATAGCCTCATGTGCAATAAAGTAAATTTCGTTCACACTATCTTAAAGAAACTACCATTCCACTCATCCTATCCTTAGAATTCCAGTAGCGCGACAAACAAAGTAAAACGACAAGACAATTTTTAAAATATATAACATATAAAAATAACGTTACATTGCGAACAGCAGAAAATGGAGACCAAGTTCAGTTTAAACAGTTTAACCTGGATGGATATGACAATAAAAGTCGTACTGCTTACGAATTACATGCCTGTTACAGAGACGGCCATACTTGTATTACTCAACTCCGCCGTCATCGCAATGCTGATGAGAGAAATATTTCTGGGGACCGGTACAAGGCAACATTAGGGAGGGAGGAATTTCTTAAATCCAATTGCAAAAATTAAAGTTGTATCCATCTCGGAATGTGAGTGGAACAAGCTGGTTCAATCTTCTGCTGAAATTCAGTTTCTTCCGTGACCAGTGTTCTAAAGTGGAAGATCCCATACATACTAAAGACGCACTTAATGGAAGAAGTACCGAAAACTTTCATGTCTTATATGAATGTAGTGGAAACGAGCATTTAGCTTATCAGACTTAACCTCATTGTAAGGTACTTCCTCCTAAACATCTTGATCTAACCGTTTTGCCAAATAATGCTCATAAATGACTTGTCTTTAGTTTGTGCCGCTCTTGTATGGAAAAATGAAAACCGACAACTGTACACAGAATGAATGAAGAGAGTGTTTTGTACTTCTGAGCTACATATGGCGTTCGAGAAATACAAATCACGGAAGAGAAACAGCAGGCCTATATTCACGATTATGAAAGACATGAAAATCACGATCATGTTGAATATGACAACATCCCGCATAACCCGGGATTGCGATATATTTCTAAAATATTCCTAAATTTCTTATTCGGAAAATGGCGACAGATATCGACTTCCCACAAACTCGACTTGTGAGTGATGCAAAAACCAAATTCTAGGTCGCCTCACTTAGAAGTGCAAAACGTAGTCGAAATAGGGGAAATTATTAGTAATGCTTAAGGATTTTGTAAATGTAAATTCACCTCACGTGTGTACTGATGTAAGAGTAATACCCTTCATATGCTACTTTGTTAAGATTCAATTATACGCATTGCTGGACACTGTGGGTATACAATCTGTAATTTATTGTGACACAGAGTAGTTATATACGTGCAGAAACGAAATGAACTATTGCTGTTATGTATGGGGAATTACCTAGGAGAACTGACTAATGAAATAGAAGACGGACAGGAGACGCAAAGCTTTTTGTTGAGGGTCCAAAAAATTATCTACACTATAAAGAATGTTCTTACTGGTGAAGTGAGGTACGTTTCCAAAGTTCGAGATATAACTTTGAATTATCGTGCAATGCACCATCACGATACCATTATAATTTGGTCACTGAACAGTATGATATTCGTCAAATCTCTAGTTCAAACGATATGTTGTTCAAACAAGGATACAAAATAATTTCCAAATGACAGTGAAACCGTACAGAGTGCTTAATAATAAGCTACCATACTTTACTCCATCAAACGAGGAAGATTATTATACTCTTCCGTATGGATATTGTGGTGAGTAATATTTGTGTAATAAGAAATGTATAGTTGAGAACCAAGTTTTTTGCAAGGCATAATTCGAAAAAGTTTTTGGGAGATGAGGTACAAAAAACTGACAACTTATTTGTGAAAGTAAAAAAAATTGTTGTGAAAACCATTTTTGAACTTTTTTAAAGAGATAAACATTTTGTTAAAGTGAAAACTAGAAACGAGAAATAAAAAAAAACATTTAGTGGAACATTTTGTGAAAGTGAGAACTTTCTTGTAAACAAGGTTTTTCTAAAGTAAAAACTCAATCAGTTTTGTAAAAGTTAATTTTGTAGAATTTGCGCATTACAGCTTCCATGTTCAGAAAATTTAGTTATGATTCTCTGTACAAGTGTACTTAGTAGTTACTTAAAATATAGACTTGCAAGGAAGGTTGTAAAAGAGTCTTTCATTATATTAGAAATAAAATGCAAATTAGAATATTTCTGAACTTTTATTATAACACACTTTTCATTGTTAAGGAAAAATATTTATTATAATTGGTCTTTTTTATGTATGACAGTTTTGTATGACTTGTCAGAAATAAAAATGTAACAATGGAATCTTTTTACAGCACTGTTTTGCATTGCTTGCCTCCAATCATAATTTATATACCACTTGACTTTTTTATTACAGCACTGTATCTATCATTTGACCGGAAAATGTTTAAGAATAAACAAGACTCAATAGTTTGCACCAAATCTGTAATCACAATATTTTTGTATCACTTGCAAATGTTCTAGTCTGTTTATATCTTACTTATGCACAAATAAAACTTCTTTCTTACTATAAAATCGTTTGCTACACCCAAAGTCTCAATGTATATTAACATTTACAGGTGGATATTTTTGTTACTCCAAGTCCGTATATGTAGTGTATCTTAAAACCACAAGATTAAGCGTATTCTCTCTTTAGATTCAGAATCTGTTATCAAATTTAAATCATTGAGAAATTTATGCAGCCCATCGATGGATTCAGTGTCGTACTCAGCAAATATCCTGTATATTTGTTCGCAAGGAAACGGTATTGTTAATACGGCCATAATCCGTAGTACAATCATTTGCTTGGATAACTCTACACACTCATGAGCCGAGTCAAAAGGAATATCGTGAAAGGGCTGGTCACAAATTATACTAAAACAGGGTGTCCATTCCTCAAGACTTGCCAGCACACAGTCGAGGGCCATGTCTGCAAAATTACAGTCAGAGTATCCATTGTCCCCGGTTTCTGATTCACCTGAAGAAGACTAAGTTACAATTCAGTTCTCTCAGTAATCTATTTGTACAGTCAGAGTATCCATTGTCCCCGATTTCTGATTCACCTGAAGAAGACTAAGTTACAATTCAGTTCTCTCAGTAATCTATTGGTTTCGTCAATCAATCAAATTATTTTTAATTCAAATGACATCATTATTTAGTGTGGCGGTGATTATTCTGTTAGCCGTCGTTACAATTATACCATTATACAAGACTTGAAAGCTTTGTTTAGAGAATATGCCTTTTGTTAGTGCAACCTGCTGGTTTTGTAACCAAACAAAACACGAGTGTATTATAGGTAGCATATGAACAAGGAGTGGCTGACTCCAATACTCCTTTTGCCTTTGATATCTTACCTGGCGGTATCAGTGTGCAAGTTCGACTCTGGATACGTTACATGGAATTCAGTAGTCCTTTTGCAATCCATATTCTATGAGGTACAAAATCTAGTACTACTTGTGACCAAACACGGTGTATATATAACTGTATCAGACAATAAGAAAACTAGGTGTATACCGCATAAAAGCTGAATTGACATCATTTATTAAAATAATAGAAGGTTGGCAACAATTTCAAAGTTTGAGGATTGTACCGGACGAGTAATAATTCCTCAATCAGTTTTAAAGTTTTTGCGTGATTTGGCAACCCTTGTTGTCGTTGAATTACTGTACTATTCCAAGATGCAAAATAACACAAATCTTAAAGAATCACCTATTTTATTAAATTATTCTAAGATTGAAACACTTAGTTTCCAGTGTAAGGTGGCAACACTTGATGCTCAGCAAGTTAAGTTAAAGAAAATAATTCTGGTGGTCGAATAATGTGCAACATTTTAACACTCTTTTTCTCTATCACTCTGGTGTTCATTTCTTCTACTGTTCAGTTTTCGAAACGAACAAGTGGTCACAAGCTATGTTTCTTCAGTGGTAAAACATGCACTTCTGGTGCGTAGGGGTAGATAAACAGTATATTTTTGTTCTGTCTCAATGTTTCCCACAGTACACGGCATGTGTGGGAAGGGTCCTTCCAATATCCAAGAAGCATCGCATCGGGTGTGCGGTAAAGTTACGGAACATAGCTTGGAATAAGGACAGTGATACTACCAAGACGGGAGTAGATCCTAACAATGTAGTTCGGTAAGTAGGTAAAAGTCTGATTTTGAACAAAAGCGTATAGTCCGTAACAACTCTATGTGTGTTCTTTCATACAAGTAAATATACTACACAAATTCCCTAAGACCATGTTGTAGTTACTTTAATAAGTTTCCAATATGCTTTGAAGGCAAGGGCCTCATTATTTATTGGTCGTTCCATGTCAAATAAACGAGATCTACACTGTAATTCCGGGATAAAAAAACACTTGAATCACTTCCCAAAACACGGCACCAAACGTTTCTATAGACCACATTATGTTACTTTTCTCCTTATATTGCGACTAAATGTGCATTAAAGTAAGTTTGTCACAATAAAATCAATCATAAGTAACGTCAGTTTAATGCAAAACTCTTTCTTCGTGCACTATCCATAAACAATAGAACTTTTTGGTTCAAATAGGTATTCAAACTAATTTAAATGTCCTTGTCTCCTTATCTATTGCCTTTCAAGCACCCTTTTCAAGCTAAAATGTATAGATTCGGTACATTTCTAGCAAATCTTAGATACAAAATCTGTTTTACTCATTATATATTCAAAAATGTGGCATGATTATACTATTTTGTACTTAAAATATACGTTTCAAATACGCGGAAAATACATTTGGCACTTTTCTTCCACAAATAGTGACTATGTATGTTTCAAATCGCGTCCTTTACAGTAAGATCTAAGTCGTCAAGTGCTCTTGTTAGTAAAATTTTCTACCCAAATTCGTGTTTTCTTGTCCCAATATCATTCCAAAGTATTTAACATACATTTATACGACTCCATTTGTCACTTTACTCCCCCAATAATATCTAAATTACCTTCTGGACAGTCATTTGCTGGTAAAAGTCATGCAGATAAGTGTTTTAGTAGAGTAAAATCGCTTTTGATTTATATATATTCATAAAATACTGCTTTCTGTTTAAAAATCATGTGCAAGACACTTCAAATACGTATTTCAATGTCAGATATTAAGAAAATTTCATTGCAAGCAGTTTCGTTGTGATAAAATCTAAGCAAGCGACACTTTCATAATGTAGCGAACTTTCATGCCAGATTGCATCTTTTTCGCTTTAAGTGCCTAAAAATACTAGTTTTCTGGTTAAAATTCATGTTGAAATGTCTCTTTCATGCTAAATACAGCCTCTTGCCACCGAGACTTTGAACTATCAAGTTTGATTTTCGCGTTAGCTGACCACCAAATTTAAGTTTTTGGTTAAAATTCCTGTTCAAGCTTTCACATGCTTTCTCCCCTTTTACACATTAATTCTCAGACACTAAATTATCAATAAAACTCAATACTAAGCTGAATTCGTCTTAAAAACAGCGTCGAAAGCCATGTCGCATACTTCTTATATGCGTCATTTTACATTTCTGTGTTGTTACATAATAAGAAAAACTAATATCAGGGCTTAAAACAGATCTGATCACATAAGGTACACTTTCTTTCTACATTTACTTTCGCATCTGAAGCACAAAATTATGCATGTTTCGACGTCACATGCCGTCCGATTCCATAAAAATACCGGTGATAGTCTCACCTATATTCATATCTAGAAATATATATATATATTCATATTTTTATACCGAAAAATAGATGAATAACAATGCAAAAATCATATCGTTAGATATATTCATAACAAACGTGTGATACTACGTATCTAACCTCGCTATACCCCGTTTTCGAACCACAGCCCTCTCTCATATGTATTTTTAACGTGAGTTCCATAATTTTACACCGAAAGAAAGCTGCTGTTACCTCGTATTATAGATTCCCTCTTCGAAGCACAAGATTTCATCAAATCTTGTCTTCATAAAACTAAGCGAACACCGACAAGACCAAATAAGGCAAGACTATAACGTGAGAAAAATACCAACAGATGCCGAACTTTAACATAGCAGTAATAAAAACGTCTGTTCAGAGACACCACTCTCTCCCCAACTCAAAAATGACAGACTTCCGTCGCACGAAGATCTTCCAACACTTCCCGTTCCCATGGGGGTCAAGGGGTTTAGGAAAGGAAGAACAGGGGCAATAGGTGACAAGACAACAGTGATTCAAAGGCCAGAGGCGAACCTTTAATTGGGGCAAAAACATAAAAAAAAAATTATTGAGCCCCAGCTGCGGACTTTCTGCTACATAACTGGCTTCTTCTACTGCATTTTAACTAATTTGTAAGCAGATGGGTCTTTTTCTTTAATCGTCAGAAGGAGGAAGGGGAATAGTGTGAAAAGTCCTCTCTACATCTGTCAGCTGCTTTGCCCAATTAGCTTGTCTACAAGCAACTTATAGAGAGCAAGTTCAAATCAAACGCTGGCGTAATGGAGTGTTGAGAGCGACAATTGGGAGGCGTCTGAGTTCGAGTCTAAGTGTCGGACATCATGGCCAAAATTTCCCAAAGATTTTTTGAAGCTCTGTTAAATAACTTTCGCATTTCTTATCGAATACAACCTAGTGCACCAATATAATTTCAAATAAATGTCCACTATAAATTGTTGATAGCAGCAAGATCAGATACCTGAAGATTGAAATAATCACATTGTAATTGATTGTAATTAAATCATAAAAATAATTAAACTATAATGCGCTAAATCTAATATATATAGTGTATTTACAATAGAGTGGTTACCATGTTCATAAATGATTGTTTAATATAGTATTATCGCTGCCTAATGCATAGAATATACACTGTATGGACAAAAGTGGGGTACTGTATTGAACATCAATTGTGTAATATATTATTATCGTCGGCCACAGCATAAATCGTAAGTTTTAAAATTTTAAGGTACTTGATCAATAAAAATGACAATTTCATGTTCTACTATCGCTTCATCCTATCACATGTTCTACAAACTCTCTGAAAATGATTACGAGCCTAAATTTAAGCAATATAGCGCAAAACAGTCTGTATAAAACCGACAGACGTGACACACCCACTTTTTGTAATTATTACAGGATTATTCTACTTGCCCGGTCATAATTTAAAGTTACTGTCCCTGTAACGGTGTTTATTAGATAGCTTGATAGACCTTTCGAATCAAAAGTTTCTGGTGTAATAATTGGGTCGGAGTTGTTCCGTAGGATGAATCTTAAGTATTAAGATTACTCCAGCGATTAGAGTTAAAGACATATGAAGAGTGTAGAAACAATATAAACTTAGGGTAGGCGCGATAACACCATACTGAAGTGCTTATAATAATGACATGAATTCTTTAAAATGAAGATAACGTCAATTAAGGGCTGACATTACTCTCAAAGTTGGTGTAAAATCTCTCCTTGTTAATCCGAAAAAGATTGCAGTTGAGATGTTATTGAAGGCGCTGTGGACTAGCTGAGTGGGTGGGAGTGAAGCTATCGAGAAATAAACATTGTCTATATTGTAACTCCCTGACTTTTACTTTAATTCCTCCACATGGTAAATAAAGCTCTGTAATTTTGGATTTTTTGCTAAAATTAGTGCCCATATAGTACACATCGTCCATCATTTAAAAAAAATCTCCACTGTACATTTAATAGGGATATAGCGCATCCCTTACATTTTACCGACCATATTACGATTCGTCCTAGCATGAAGACAACCCCATCCAGTTTTCGAACAACTTTCAAACCTACTCCAAAAATTGTGCTCAAATAGTGCTCATCGCTCTGCTTTGAAACAATATTAGTCATATTTCCCATAGCAAGGAATAAACAAAGTATATATAATACCTCCAAAATTTTTACATGAATTTCTCCTTTAGGCAAATTTGTGCAGCACTTATTTTGAAATCATCCATCATTTAAATAAAATTTGTTGTATTTAATAGTGATATAGCGCATTCTTAATATTTTTCTCTATTACATTTTCGACTAGCGTAAAGGCAACCCCATCCAGTTTTCGAACAACTATCAAATCTACGCCAAAATAATTGTTCAAATAGTGCTCATCGCTTGCATAGACATAAAATTATTGATACTTCTATTAGCGAAAAATAAGCTTCTTTATATTATACCACCTTCCATTCACTTTATATATTCACATCGGTAATGTTAAGCAAAATTAATTTTGGAACTTGTGCTAAAAATTAATGTCCATAAAGTGCTCATCAACCAAAATTTAAACTAAAATAGTACTATGCATTTAAAAGAGACATAGCGCTTTTTTTTATATTTTACCGCCCCAACTACGATTCGGCATACCGTGAAGACAGCCCAACCCAGCTTTACAACAACTTTCAAACCTACGCAAAAATCATGTGCTCAAATATTGATCATCGCTCGGCATTGAAATAAAGTGAGTGCTATTTCCCTTAGAAAAGAATAAGCATTGTTTATATTACACCTCCACCATTTCTGAACGATTTTTTCCCTTCAGGTAAATCTCTGGATCACCTTTTCGAACTTATATTAAAAATTATTGCCTAAATAGTGCTCATCACTCATGAATCAAACAAAATTAGTGATACGCATTTAAAAGAGTTATAGCGCATTCCTTACATTTTACAGGTTTTATTAAAATTCACCCTTGCGCAAGGAGAGCGCCACCTAGTTTCCGAACAACTTTCAAACATACGCGAAAAAATTGTGATCAAATAGTGTTCATCCCTCTGCATTCAAATGCTATACCTTCCCGAGAAATAAGCATGGTTTATATTATATCTCCCATACTTTTACATGAATTTCTCCCTCGGGGTAAAGTCTGCAGCACTAATTTTTGAACTTATGCTAAAATTTAGTGCCCATATTGTGCTAATTATCCATCATTCAACAAGATTTTATCTATGCATTTGAAAGAAATATAGAATGTTTCTTACATTTATCGCCCCTATTACAACTCGGAATATCATGAAGGCAGCAACACGCAGTTCTCGAAAAATTCTCAAACCTGCGCCAAAATATTGTGCTCAGATTGTCCCCATCACTCTGCTTTGAAATAAAATTAGTGCTGTTTCCCTTAGCGAGAGATATACAGGGTGTTCCCTTAATACGTGCAAAAAATTTAAGGGTGAGTACCTGAGATCGAGCTAAGAAGAACGTGATAAAAACGGGTGTCAAATATTAAGTACTTTCGGAGCTATAGGCTGCCGAAACCCTGGGAAAATGAACTTCAGAGCTGAATATTTCGAATACGAAAAGGCGGAGAGTAGACGGTTGAGAGTAAATTAGAGGAAGTCACACCCGGGCTATCCAAAAATGCATGTTTGAAACTCCTACAAGCAGGGCGCATGGGATTCCCCAAAGGAAAAAGGGGATTCCCAAAAATTATTCCAAGTAAAGTAGAGTCAAAAACGGCATAAATGAGACGTCTTCGAGACAGGTAACAATAAT